>JAODAL010046764.1:0-30591 GCA_025379985.1 Phyllomedusa bahiana
GGTGGGTTCAGAAGGCATGTTAAAAGATCAAGAGGCCAAAAAAGGATGATTTTCTCTGCTCTGACGCCCAGTTACTGATGCCATCAGAGGAGGTGAAGGAAGCCGGTCAATCGGCAAAAATCCCGGGCGGTCGGCAACGCCTTGCAGTGCCCCTTGCTTGTAGCCCGCAGCTTCTGGATGCAGAAAGTCAGGACGACCAAGTCACCTGTGTTGATGATGATGATGATATGACGACATTGCGGATCCATCCTGGTCTTTTCCGCAGAATTTGCTTGCGAGCGCTTCATCAGTGGACGAGGAGGAAGACGATGGGGTAGTGTCAATACGGGTCCCGCCACAAAAAGGGAGAGGGCGGTCGCAGAAGTCCGCTGATATGATTCCGCCAGCCACGGTCAGCGCAAACCCCGCTCCTCGCTTATCGCCGTCAAAAAGGTCCAGGACCTCTCAAGCCTGGGCCTTCTTTGAGCAAGCCTCTGATTCACCCAGCGATGTCATATGCCGCCTTTGCCGTAAACGCATAAGTAGAGGCAAGAACCTTAAGTGGTTAACCACCACCAACATGTCTAGTCACATGCAGCGAATGCATGAGTTTAAATGGAGGGAACACTTGGCCAAAAAAGGCCAGACCGACGCCAGGCCTCCAACCACTGTCACACCCTCTGTCTCCGCCTCCTCCTCCTCCGCCACCACCAAGCGTTCCTCAGCTGCCCATGTCTCTCAGAGTCATGATCAGGGATCAGCCTCCGCTTCAGCCTCCACCGTCGCCCGAGTACCACCAGCACCACCAGAGACCCATCCTACCCCTTCTCCTTCCGCCAGTTTGACGACCTGCACGCCGTACAGCGGCCAGTCTAGCAGCCAGCCTTCTGTCTTCCAGGTTTGGGAGCAGAAGAAACACTTTAACCCAAACCATCCCAAAGCCAAAAGCCTGAATGTCGGCATTGCCAGGCTTTTGGCCTTGGAAATGTTGCCTTTCCGTCTGGTGGACACAGATGGGTTCCGCCACGTCATGGCCCTCGCTTGCCCCCAATACCAGATGCCGAGCAGGCATTTCTTTGCCAGAAAAGCCGTCCCTGCCCTGGCCAGCCACGTGTCATCTAAAATTTCAAGCGCGTTGTCTGCATCTGTGTCCGGAAAAGTCCATCTCACCACCGACACATGGACTAGTAAGCACGGCCAAGGCCGCTATATCTCTGTGACAGCTCACTGGGTGAGCTGGGTGGATGTCTCTGGGGGTGACGGTGGCTCTCAGGCTCGGCGCACGCTCTTCAAAACCGCAGGGATGGTGCAGGGCTCTTTCCCCCAAGGTCCTCTGGTGGCATCACGTGCCCAGAGACACCAGGCCGTGTTGAAATTAATCTGCCTTGGAGACCGTCCACACACAGGTCAGGAGCTGTGGACGGCTCTAAGCAACGAGACCGAGCGCTGGCTGGGTGACAAGAACCTTGTGCCAGGCAAGGTGGTGTGCGATAACGGGCGAAATCTGCTGGCCGCCCTTAAGATCGGTAGGCTGGAGCACATCCCTTGCCTGGCACATGTCATGAACCTTGTCGTCCAGAAATTTCTAAAGAGCTACCCGGGTCTGGACTGCCTGCTGAAGAAGGCTCGAGGTCTGAGTTCGCACTTCCGCCGTTCGCACCCTGCTTCGTCCCGCCTGGCTGCGTTGCAGCGTCAGCTCGGCCTCCCCGTCAACCGTCTCATTGTTGACGTGGCAACACGCTGGAATTCCACCCTCCACATGCTCCACCGATGGTGGCAGCAGCGCAATGCCATTACGCAGTACGAAGAGACACAGGGCCTGACAAGCAGCGGTACGGACCACTGGGTGTTGAACCACCGAGAGTGGAGGCAGGTGAAAAGAGCTCTGCACCATCCTTGCCAGTTTTGAAGAAGCCACCAAAATGGTCAGTGCGGACAATGCCCTTGTCAGCATGAGCATTGTGGTGATCTTAGTTCTGGAACGATCGTTGGACACTCTGAAACAACAGGTCCCGCCAGCGACGGAGGAGGAGACGGACACAGATGCGGACACGGAGCCTTTCTCTCCGTCAAATCCACAAGACCGACAGTTTTCACAATTTCACATCCGGTCTCATTAGGCAGTGGTTCGAGTCCGGGCTAGTGCAAGGTGCGCATCAGCTCTCAGGGTGCATCATCTCAGCAAGTCATTGCTGTGGTTGAAGCTGTGCCGGATGCAGCGGAGGGAGGAAGGAGGTATTCCTAGACACCGATGTTAACGACGTCCCTGCCTTGAGAAAGAGTTTGGCGCCAAATTTGAGGCGGAGGAGGAAGATGAGGAAGATCAGTTTTCTTTGCCCCTCGATCCCAGAGCTTGGGAAATCATAAGGCTCCATCTCTCACATGAGTGGCTTCGGATGCTCCATTATCCTTCCAACCTGATCCTAGCATTAAGGCCACAAAAGTGAACAACAGTTAATTGTTTGCCACCCTCCTGATCCCCGGAACAAAACAAAAATCACCACTTTCCTTCCACCCACCCCAAATAGAGAGTAAAATGCAGGAAATGGAGACCTTGCTGATTATCAACCGGGGAGACATCTGTTGCGTCTGCTTCGACGTTCCCCAAATGTCACGGTGGAAGCAACAATCAGCGACGTGACAGCAGTAGAGTCCAAGTAGGGCGAGCGGCAGCAAGCGGCCAAGGTGCAGAAGCCTAATGGGTGACCTCTGGCAATCTTTGTTTACCCACCTCACCAAACGCATGCAAATGCAGGGCACAATCCAACACCCAGGAGATCAGCTAAGATCATGGAGCCACGACTAACTGCGTCCTCAACACCAAAGTTTTTTGCATGGTGTTCCGTACCCCAATAGACTTCTGGTATCCAAAATGGACGAATGGCCCGAGCAGGCTCGTCACGCATAGAGGAGGGTTTTCCTGCCCAGCAGCCAGCGTCATAACTGAGCGTACCTTCAGGCCAGCTTGATGAGTCTTACAGACAACGCATCCGCTTTCCACAGATAATGTGGATCGTTTTGACTTTCACAAGATGAAATCAGCATGGATCTCTGATGATGTTGTGGCCCCAATTGCCCGAGGTCACCGATTAGTTGCCATTCTTACTTCACATTCCTTTTCAAACAGAAATGGTCTCTTGAAAACTTTTTTTAAAATGATCATTTCTACTGCAATATTATTCTCTTTCCCAACCAGTTTCATTTTGCTGGTTTTGCTGTGAGGAGACTGTAAAAGACAGCAAGGTTTTCATGACAACACCCGTATTCCAATTAACTACACCACTTTATCTAAAGTTTTCTCCCATTGTCAATGGTTTTGTGTCATTTGCTGTGAGATACAGCAATAATCATGTCCTTTGAACAGAAATGTGACATCTAAAGTGGCATTTCTCCCTCACAATTTTTAAACAAGTGGCTGAGAAACATATTTATAATTTTTTGGGGTCAATGTTGCTTGAGATCACAGCTATTAATTATGTGTCCTTTTGGAGACAGAAATTGGCTATCTAAGTGGACATTTCTCCCTCACAATTTTTAATAGTGGCTGAGAAGTCATATTTATAAATTTTTTGGGGTCAGAGCCTGGTGAGATACAGCAATAATCATGTCCATTTGTAACAGAAATGTGGCTCTTAAGATGCATATCTCCTCATCACATTTTTTAATAGGTGGCTGAGATAGTCATTTTATATAATTTATTGGGATCATGCTGCTTTGAAATGCAGCAATACAACAGGTCCTAAAATAAAAAAATGTTGTTTTTCTAAAAGACATTTGGGGGGGGGGGGGGGTTCTTCACAATTGACCAAAAGTGGCTCAAGGGTCCCCCAGCTTTAGAATTTTGGGTGGCATTTGCTGTGACATCAGCTATACTAAAGGTCCTAATTCTAAAAAATGTTGTTTCTAACAGACATTTGTTCTTCACAATTGACAAAGAAGTGGCTCAAGGGGTCATGCTTTGATTTTTGGGGGCATTTTGCTGAAACAATGCAGCTATACTACAGTTCCCAATTCTAAAAAATGTTGTTTCTAACAGACATTTTTCTTCACAATTGTCCCAAAGAGTGGCTCAAGGGTGATGGTGCTGTCAAAACAGGAATAGGTAGGACACTGTTAATGGAGCACATATTGCAAAAATGACTTGTTTTGCAAGTCTTAACATAGCTATCAATCCCTGTTTGAGACAACCCATTAAATACAAAGAAAAAAGAGAAACAAAGACATGGTGGGATTCCATCCAATTTTAAAAATGTGTTAGTTCTAGAATTAAAGTAACTAAAAAACTTGCATGACAAAATAGCTGTTAAAAAAATTCCCCATAATTGTACAAGGGAGGAACAGGAAAACTTGACCAGATGTAAGGTAAAACAGAGGAAATGGAGAATGGAGCACGGACAGAGAACCAAAGTACAGAGACCATTTCCTCCAGCACGTTGAGTAATATGAGAAAAAGAAATGCGAAGAAAACAGGGCACCTGGGTTAACATGAGGCGTTAACCACCAGTATTTCCAAGAGACGCTCAATAGTCACACTCATACACGGAGGCAACCGCTACCCAGTTATTGACTGTGTACAGAGAAGGCTGGAGGTTCTCACACATCCGCTTCGCACTCTGCTTCAGCTACGACGTTTTCGATGTATTCCGCGTCATCGAGGTCATTTTACCTGCGTGTTAATAGATGACGGTAGACGCCAGCCTGGGCTTCACACCGCACCCACACAACTGTAACTCCGGCCCTGGGTCAAGCTGTGGAACAGGACAGTTCTAGTCAATTTTCATTTCAACTAAAATGGTGGTTGAAAAGACTCCTTATTCCGGCACATTTTAAATGTGGGGGTCATGCAGGTTTGGGCTCATGCTGTGGCCCAGACAGAGTATAGTCAATGTCCAGTTCAACTAAAATGGTGGTTGACAGAACTCCTTTTTTCCGGCACTCTTTTTAATGTGGGGGTCATGCAGGTTGGGGCTCATGCGGGCCCAGGACATGTATAGTCAATGTCCTGTTCAACTAAAATGGTGGTTGAAATGACTCTATTTTTTCCGGCCACTTTTAAATGTGGGGTCATGCAGGTTTGGGGCTCATGCTGTGGCCCAGGACTCAGGTATAGTCAATGTCCAGTATCAACTAAATGTTGGTTTGAAAGACTCCTTTTTTCCGGCACTTTTTTTAAATGTGTTGGTCAATGCAGGTTTGGGCTCATGCTGCGTTCTAGCAACGGGATAATTCAATGTCTAGTTCAAGTAACATGATTGGTTCAAATCATACAGCCTTCTGGCACTTTTTAAATTTGTTTGGGTGATGCAGGTTTTAAGGTCAGGATGTGTGGTACAAGACAGGGATAGTAAATGGTCTGTGACTTTTTTCTGTGACTATTTAATAACCTAATGAGTGCCTAAGATGTAGCACGTATCCGTTTGACTGTTGTGGATGTTCATTTCAGCTTCTCCCGGCTTGTTTGGGTGTAATCCTGACGGTGTTGTTGCTCTCCCATAGACTTTTAATGGTCCATCATCCGCGCATAATCGAATGCTCACTATCGAAAAACTTATCGAATAGCGGCCGACTATCGACTATCGATCGATCCGATAGCCAACGCAATTGCTCAACACTAAATCGTAACCAGTGGAGCCACCCCTGCCTCCTCATCCTCTTCCACTTACCTTCCTGACCGTCACCAGAGCCCTGGCAAGCCCTCATGTGCTCTAACTCTGTGTCTGACACTGCCTCTTGCACCAGCCCCGGACCTCAAACCACCACCTAAAGAAGACCTATCATTTGAGAAACAGTCCCGGGCCATCTTACATCATCCACGAGTAAGGCTCTGTTGTCCCGCAATCTGTGTCCGCCTCCTCCATCACTGCTGGGACCTGCTGCTACAGAGTGTCTAACACTTGTTCCAGTAAAAATATGACCACAATGCTGACAATGCCACCATCCTGACTGCCCATTTTGATGGCGTCTTCAAAACTGGCAAGGATGGTGCAGAGATCCTTCACCTGCCTCCATCTCTAATGGCTCAAATACCCCGAGGTCAGCACCACTAGCTTTGTTGGGCCATGGCAACACTTCATACTGCATAATGGCATTGCACTGCTGCCACAATTGCTGTAGCACGTGGAGGGTGGAATTCCAGCGTGTTGCCATGTCCACAAGGAGACAGTTGACAGGGAAGCCAAGATCAAGATGCAACGCTGCCAGTCATGCCGAAGCAGGGTGCGAACGCAGGAAGTGTGAGCTAAGACCTCGAGCCTTCCTGAGCAGGCAGACCCGGATAACAGTTGAGAAATTTCTGCACAACCAGGTTCAGGATGTGTGCCAGGCAAGAAATGTGCAGAAGTCTACCAATGTTAAGGGCAGCAAGGAGATTTCTCCTGTTGTTACACACCACCTTGCCTGGTGCCAGGTTCTAAGCACCCAGCCACTGGTCAGTCTGAGTGTGCAGAGCCGTCCACAGCACTTGACCTGTGTGTTGACGGTCTCCAAGACAGATTAATTTCAGAATGGCCTGGTTTCTCTTGGCATGTGATGCTACCTGTCGAGGTTGGGGATCTGGACTCTGCACCATCCCAGCAGTGTGGAAGAGTGTCTGCCGGGACCCATCACCAGAAGCACTGTCATCCACCAAACTCACCCAGTGAGCAGTAAGTGAGATGTAACACCCTTATCTGTGCTTACTACTCCAGGTGTCTGTAGTGAGATGGACTTTGGTGTACACAGATGCAGCCAATGCGCTGGAGAACTTTTCTGCAAAATTGGCGAGTCAGGGCAGAGACAGTTTTTCTGGCAAAGAAATGCCTGCTCGGCATCTGATATTGGGAACATGCCAGGGCCATGACGTGGCGGAACCCATCTGTGTCCACCAGGCGGAAAGGCAACATTTCCAAGGCCAACAGCCTGGCAATGCCAACATTCAGGCTTTTGGCTTTGGGATGGCTGGGGTGATAGCTTATCTTATACTCCCACACCTGGTACACAGAAGACTAGCTCCTGAACTGGCTGCTGTATGGTCTGCAGGTCACACTGGTGGAAGGGGAAGGTGTTGCTGGTGGTGGGAATCGGCCAACAGTATCTGGGACTGGAGATGATACTTGATCATGCTGCTCCATCACATCGTCAGCAGAGGACCGCTTGGGCTTGGAAGTGGCGGAGGAGGAGGAGGCAGAAGATGTCACGGTAGTTGGAAGCCCAGGACCTGTGTGGCCTTTTTTCTGCAAGGGACTCTTCCACAGCAATTCATGCTTTACATGCATGTGCCTGGTCATGCTTGTGTTATTTAAACTCTTTAGATTCTTTCCTCTATTGACACGGTGAAAGTAAAGCCAGCATATGACATAGGCGAATCTGAGGCTTGATTGAAAAACGCCCAGGCTTCACAGGTCCTGGACTTTTTCGACTGTAAAAACCTAGTAGCGGTGTTCCCGCTGCCACCACTGACCACAGCTGGTGGAGTAATGTCAGCGGACTTGTGCAACTGCCCTCTCCCCTTTTGAGGCCGGACCCGCAATGACACTATCCCATCATCCTCCTCCACTGATGATGCGCTCGCCAGCTGTTGCTCAAAACACCACGTTGGATCCGCAATGTCATCATTATCATCACAGGTCACAGGTGACTTCCTCTACCTGACAATCTACTACCTAAAGCTGCAGGCTAAAAGCCACAGGCACTGCGAGACATTGCTGACAACTCGGTATCTCTGCCGATGGACCAGCTTCCTTCTCCTTCTCTGACGGCATCAGCAATTGGGCGTCAGAGCAGACAAAATCATCCTCTTTGGCCTCTTGATCTTTTGAAATGCCTTCTGACCCAAACCGCATTGGGTCATCAAAGAGCTCTTTGGAATATGGATTATCTAGAGCAGTCTGTATATTGGGTGACATTTGGCTTCAGGTTGGACTGATGATGATGACGACATTTGTGCCCTTGACTGAGAGGAGAGGAGTTAAAACATCTGTATGAATAGTGTGTTAACCACTGAAGAACCGATTGGCGATGCTCTTCACTCATGAGACTCACAGAGAACCAACAAAGCGATGACAGGCCTGACGGTCCTGCGACTGTTGATGTGCTCTCTTGTGTGTTGTCCGGAGCACTGGAAGGAGCACCTTGTCTCGTACCTCTATCTCCACTTCCGATGCCCCTACTTGCTCGCTTACCACCTCTAGTTCTCTCCATGTTCAAAGCGAAATATTAAAAAGGTAAAGATTTGGAAAGAGTCTCTTATGCAACAACTCTAACCCCACAACTGGAGCAATGACCTTTTGGGCACTGACAGCAGGAAAAAGAGTAAATAAAAGGGATTTGTTTTGATAGCAGATTTGCTGTGACTTATCCTGAACTAGTTGTACCCCCACAACTGGAACAATGACCTTTTGGACACTGACAGCAGGAAAAAGAGAAGGTAAAAGCGATTTCTTTTGATATCAGATTTGCTGTGACTTATTCTGCACTAGCTGTACCCCCACAACTGGAACAATGAAATTTTGGCACTCAGAATAAAGATGGGAAAGATGCAGTCAGCAATATTAAAATACCTAACTATAGTCTATGATTCCCTAAGCTTGCTGTACCCTGCCCCCCTCTCCTAACTATTCTAACTAGCAGCTTTTGCTGGTAAAAATTGCTGAGAAATAGTATTCTTGCATGCATGCAAGCAAGCAAAAACAGAGAGAGCAGTGCGTTCAGTAGAGAGAGTGAACTGCAAATGGCGTGCTCCAGGAAATAGTGACATACATATAACAGGGTCATGTGATTTTAGCAGCCAATAAGATCCCTTCACCCTCATCAGTGACGTTTTTTAAACTCTTCTGTGCTCTGCACTGATTGGATGGCCGCCAAAATTGCAGGAAGCAGCTTAAAGTGAAAGTTAAAATGGCGCGTCGCGTCGAGCATACGTCTTGATCGAAAAATTGTAAAGATCGACTTGATCTTAACTTTTCTTGAACGGTTCGATCAACGCTAATCTTCACTAAGCATAGGGGGAAGAGCAGGATAGAATGAGCTGTCTTTTTCTAGAGGGTCATACAGCCTTGAAATATATGTGCGTGTAGTTAAAACATTTATTCGTAAAAAACGTTATCTTTTTCTGCGGCCATTTTTGTGTACGGGTCTAATTATTTTCTTAATCATGGCACACAGCACAGAAAGCAGTCTCCTACGGGAGGCGCTCGCTTGCTCATGTTGTTATGGGACTCAACCTATCTCTGTACATACCTACGGGTGGTGCGCTATCGTCGCTGCATTATACAAATGACATGCAGTTTTCACATGTATCTATTGATCATCTCTGCTCTATTTTATTACACTGTATATATATTTATGTGTTTATGCAACCTGTACCATTTTCTTTATAATCCTTTTTAAGGCACAAGTACTGTGTGTGTATATATACATATAATAATATATATATATATATATATATATATATATATACACATACAGTGCCTTGCGAAAGTATTCAGCCCCCTTGAACTTTTCAACCTTTTGCCTCATTTCTGTCTTCAAACATAAAGATATAAAATTTTTATTTTTTTTGTGAACAGTCAAAAACAAGTGGGACACAATTGTGAAGTGGAACAAAATTTATTGGATATTTTAAACTTTTGTAAAAAAAAAAAAAATGAAAAGTGGGGCGTGAAATGTTATTTAGCCCCTTTACTTTCAGTGCAGCAAACTCACTCCAGAAGTTCAGTGAGGATCTCTGAAGGATCCAATGTTGTCCTAAATGACTGATGATGATAAATATAAACCTGTGTGTAATCAAGTGTCTGTATAAATGCACCTGCTCTGTGATAGTCTCAGGGTTCTGTTTAAAGCGCAGAGAGCATCAAGAAGACCAAGGAACACACCATGCAGCTCCGTGACACTGTTGTGGAGAAGTTTAAATCCGGATTTGGATACAAAAAGATTTCCCAAACTCTAAACATCCCAAGGAGCACTGTGCAAGCGATCATATTGAAATGGAAGGAGTATCAGACCACTGCAAATCTACTAAGACCCGGCCATCCCTCTAAACTTTCCTCTCAAACAAGGAGAAGACTGATCAGAGATGCACCAAGAGGCCCATGATCACTCTGGATGAACTGCAGAGATCTACAGCTGAGGTGGGAGAGTCTGTCCATATGACAACAATCAGTCGTAAACTGCACAAATCTGGCCTTTATGGAGGAGTTGTAAGAAGAAAGCCATTTCTCAAAGTTATCCATAAAAAGCCTTGTTTACAGTTTGCCACAAACCATCTGGGAGACACCAGACATGTGGAAGAAGGTGTTCTGCTCAGATGAAATCAAAATCAAACTTTATGGCCACAATGCAAAACGATATGTTTATCATAAAAGCAACACAGCTCCTCACCCTGAACACACCATCCCCACTGTCAAACATGGTGGGGGCAGCATCATGGTTTGGGCCTGCTTTTCTTCAGCAGGGACAGGGAAGATGGTTAAAGTTGATGGGAAGATGGATGGAGCCAAATACAGGACCATTCTGGAAGAAAACCTGTTGGGGTCTGCAAAAGACCTGAGATTGGGACGGAGATTTATCTTCCAACAAGACAATGATCCCAAACATAAAGCAAACTCTACAATGGAATGGTTCGCAAATAAACATACCCAGGTGTTAGAATGGCCAAGTCACAGTCCAGACCTTAATCCATTCGAGAATCTGTGGAAAGAGCTGAAAACTGCTGTTCACAAACGCTCTCCATCCAGCCTCACTGAGCTCCAGCTGTTTTCCAAGGAAGAATGGGCAAGAATTTCAGTCTCTCGATGTGCAAAACTGATAGAGATGTACTCCAAGCGACTTGCAGCTGTAATCGCAGCAAAAGGTGGCGCTACAAACTTTTTTTTTTACAAAAGTTTAAAATATCCAATAAATTTCATTCCACTTCAAAATTGTTGATTCCACTTGTTGTTGATTCTGCACAAAAAAATAAAAATTTTATATCTTTATGTTTGAAGCCTGAAATGTGGCAAAAGGTTGAAAAGTTCATGGGGGTTTCGCAAGGCACAGTATATACATATATATAGTATGAGGGCAGAGGGGATTGTGGTGGACCAGAGATATGTGTCACCAAGGACCCTGGCGTTGGTGAGGTGAAAACCTGTAATTTCATGTGTCGGCGGCGGTAGGTTGCTAACACACGTTTTATTGTTAGTATATTTGCACAGCAAGTAGTCTGGGTCTGGTTTTCACAGGAACAGTCATAGAGTTGGGTGGGTGACTGCTCTCACATCCTCAGGTCCAGGCCAGAGTTTAGGTTGCTCTATGTAAGCCTGGAGATCAGGTGGCAGGGTGTGTGATTGATTGTCTGTGATGCTGGGAGAATGCTGGTGTGCGCAGCAGAAGATCCCAAGAACAGACTACATGCCGGTCTCAGTTGGAGACAAGGAAGGCTGTGTAAACCTGGTTTTATTTTCTCTGCATTTTTGGCTGAAGTTAAGCCCACGTTTATGTTGCTGTTTATCTAAGGCTGAAATAAACGCCTGAACGTTTAAACAGAGCTAAAGGACTGGTCCTGTGTTATCCTACCACCGAGCTGATCCCTTACAATATACATTATATTATATAATATTATATATATATATATATATATATATATATATACATACAAAAGAAATGCCCTATAACTCATATATATAATTCTTTCAACAATGGTGTTTCAAATCAAAAATAAAAAGTTGTGAAAAGTTTTCAAACAGTTCCAAATCAGTCCAGGAAATGTGGACAGGTAATCTCATTATCATAGTATCCAGGAGATAAATATTATCAATACTGTTAGTATTACTTAGTTCATCTCAGGGGTTCAGCTGTCTTGAGTATACAGTTCTTAAATATTATAAAGATAAGATAAAGATAAAGGGGTGGATAATCCTGCTGTATATCAATCAATAGTCAATAAGCTCCTTCATTTTTAAAATCTTCTTACTCGGCAGAAATGGACATTTGTGCTGAAAGTAAGATGATGGCTACAGGCCTTTGGGATCAGTAGCCCTTCCCCCCCCTTTTAGCAGTAGAATTTCTCCCACGCATCATACAGTTGTCTCTGGGTCCTACATCACTTTTGTTACGTGTCCTTCCAACATCGGACCAGGATTGGATCTTAAAACTTCTTGGAGGAGGGAACAAAAACGTGCTAAGTCATTTGCCATTGTCTCTGCACAAAACATCCACAATCTTTTCTTCTTAAACACAGTCTTTTCATTCTCGCATGTCATATCTGCTTGCAATATGTACTCCCATGCTCTTGTGTAATCCAATGATGGATAAATGGTGGGACATCTCTCACAGGGTACTTGTAACAGTTGTCGGTAGTGGATCCGCTGGACCACTACAAGCGATAATGAAAGCCCACACCAGGGAGCGGAGTCTAAGTAGAACACGGTTTTCACCAGAGCCCGCTGCAAAGCGGGATGGACTTGCTGCGGCGGGAAACTACCAGGTCACTTCCACTGGCGGAACTTGCTTGCAGTGGTAGCCAAGGGTGAGTGTAGTACAGAATCGTGAGACGTAGGTGTAGTTGAAGACAGGCGAAAGGTCGGGACAGGCGGCAGAGGTTCGTGGTTGAGGGACGGAAGCAAGGCAGTACGGTACACGGAAGAGACAATCACGGCACAAGGCTATGAGGCACTAAAGATCCGGCAGGGAACTGCAGGAGGAGGGGCCATTATATAGGGTCAGCGGCCGGCAACCACCAATTACCGGCGCGCTGGCCCTTTAAATTTGAGGAAGCCGGCCCTAGAGAGCGGGGACGCGCGTGCCGGCAGGCATAGGCAAGCAGCGAGTCAGGAGCGCGGTCAGGTGAGTACCCACACCCCGGGGAGCAAGTGCGCCTATGGCCCGGCGCATGGACCACAGGACCACTCGTCAAGCCGGCAGGGGAACGAACAGTACTGGAGACGACACAACATGTTCAAAATATCTTGTTTCTGTTTTTTTCTTCTTCTTGTAACAGTTAAAGTCCAAATTAGTCCAAAACAAATATCCAACATTTTTCTTCATATTAATAAAGGAAAAATTCAAGTTGATCTGAAAAAAACCATCTACCCCAAATTTTTAATAAACACTATTTACCTATTCTTACCCCTTTTCCCCCACTTTTTCAGATGCAGCGAAAATGACAAATACAGAAATAGCAACAAAAATTGATGATACGGATCTCACTTTGCTACTCGAAGCATTTGTATACAGTGAATTTATATTTTTTTTAAAGATTTTTTCTTCCTCTGGTTGTAGGATGTTTTGGCGTCAGTCTTCAATGGTTTTCTCACATTGTTTGTTACACATAGCATATATTCTTGAGTGTACTTGGTAGCAACAATTGTAAATCCAGGAGCACACCAAAACTTGTTAACCAGGTCAGCCATGACAGTCTTTGACTGGTGTGTGACTTAATGTCCAGCTAGGGCCATAAATCTTGGGCCATAAACCCATATCAGGCTATGGTCATGTGCAATCCAAAATTGGCTTATATATATATTGTGGGAGATCAGCTTGAAAAATGTCAGGCACAAATGGGTTCTTTGGTTGCAAAACAATAGGGTATTTATATATACGGCAAAACACACAAGAATATAGCAAAAACAGGAACAAAACAGCCTCAAGCCGGAGTTAGCACAGCATCAAATTACAGTCCATACATAGTACAGGCAGGTGGCTTAGTTTTAGCCCAAATAAATCTATGGCAACATACGAACTTGTGGTGTGGTTTGTGTCCACAATCAGGGTAGCAGGACAACGTCCTGGAACTCCTTTCCAAGCTCCCAACTGCAGCACACTCTGGAGAGAAATGGCAACAGAATCCTCAGGTTACACTTCTCACCTGAGGTCTGTAGCTAGCAGGCTTTTAAAGGCTTCAAAGAGGTCCAGAAAAAACCCGGACTGGACCATGGGGATGCCCTCCCACCCTCGCTACAGCCATCCCAAAAAAGGAGCCCATGAAGGTTGCTTAGCAGCTATATTAACAAACGGGTTAGCAACCTAATGTCGCTAATTACGACGCTCCTTTTCTCCACCAAGCTCCTTGGACTCGGTGGCACATAGACTGCAGTTCTAGTGCTACAGACTGGTTACCTGGTAAAGCTGGGATGGACCGTCCAGTGCGAAATCCCTGATATCTATACAGCAATCTCCTTGGCACATATTTATCATCCAGCACTTTTCCTGGCGGCTGCCTACAATATATGTGGGTACGGAAAGTATTCAGACCCCTTTAAATTTTTCACTCTTTGTTTCATTGCTGCCATTTGGTAAGATCCAGAAAGTTCATTTTTTGCTCATTAATGTACACTCTGCACCCCATCTTGAAATAAAAAAAACCCAGAAATTTAGATATTTTTACAAATTTATTAAACAAGGAAAACTGAAATATCACATAGTCTTAAAGGGGTTGTCTCACTACAAAGAATAGCTTTCAGAATGTAGGGAACACTAAATAAAGACGTTTTCCAAATATATTGCTTTGTTCATCTATTTTTGTTTAGGAGTTACAAATGATTTTATCAGCTTCTGAGACCTCTCAGGTTACCCAAGTGATTGACCTGTGTACTCCTTTTCCCCTGCTGTTTGTTCTATCTGCTAGCAGGGAGTGATGTCATCACAAGCAGCCGTGAGTGAGAGCTTGTGTGTTATCTGATCTTTCAGACAAAAGACAGTAATTACTGTACTGTTAACATTAGCAGTCTGAATACAAGGAGCTCATATGCTAATTAAAGACAGCTTGATCAGGAAGGGACAGAGCAAGGCTATGTTCACACGGCTTATTTCAGAACGTATTTACGTCGGATTGCCGATCGTAAATCCGTTCTGAAATCAGTTGTAAATCAGTTGCAAATAAGTGTCACTTAGTGTGGCACGTATTTAGCAACGGATTTACAATCCCCATTCATTATATGTAAATCCGTAGCGAAATCCAGCCCAATAATTGACATGCACATTGTTTTTCCGGCCGTTTTGCGGCCGGAAATCCGCGGCGGCCATACGCCACGGAAATACATGTCGTCTAAACGACGATACGTATTTCCCATTAAAACCAATGTTAAATGGCCTGCAACTTATTTCAGACTGATTTCGGAACGGATTTACAATCGTAAATACGGCGGCAAATCTGTTCCGAAATAAGCGGTGTGAACGAGCCCCAAAGCAACATTATTTCATTCATACATCCTTTGAGATGAGACAACCCCTTTAAGCATTAAGACCCTTTGCTCAGTATTGAGGAGAAGCACCCTTTAGAGCTAGTACAGCCATGAGTCTTCTTGGGAATGATGCAACAAATTTTTCACACCTGCATTTGGGGATCCTCTGCCATTCTTCCTTGCAGATTCTTTCCAGTTCCCTCAGGTTGAATGGTGAAAATGACAGCCATTTTCAAGTCTCTCCAGAGATCCTCAATTGGGTTTAGGTCAAGGCTCTGGCTGGGCCAGTCAAGAATGGTTCCAGAGTTGTTCTGAAGCCACTGTTTTGTTATTTTAGCTGTGTGCTTAGGGTCATTGTCTTGTTGGAAAATGAACCTTCGGCCCAGTCTGAGGTCCAGAGGACTCTGGAAGAGGTTTTCATCCAGGATATCTTTGCACTTGGCCGCATTTATCTTTCTTTCAATTGCAACCAGTTGTCCTGTCCCTGCAGCTGAAAAACAACCCCATAGCATGATGCTGCCACCACCATGTTTCACTGTTTGGATTGTATTGGGCAGGTGATGAGCAGTGCCTGGTTTTCTCCACACATACCGCTTACAATTAACACCAAAAAGTTCAATCTTCGTCTCATCAAACCAGAGAATCTTATTTATCATAGTCTCGGAGCTCAGCCACAGTGATCTTGGGACTCTTCTTTACCTCTCTCACCAAGGCTCTTCTCCCATGATTGCTTTGTTTGGCTGGACGGCCAGGTCGAGGAAGAGTTCTGATCGTCCCAAACTTCTTCCATTTAATGATTATGGAGGTCACTGTGCTCTTAGAAGCCTTGAGTGCTGCAGAAATTCGTTTGTAACCTTGGCCAGATTTGTGCCTTGCCATAATCTGTCTCTGAGCTCCTTGGGCAGTTCCTTAGACCTCATGATTCTCATGTGCTCTGACATGCACTGTGAGCTGTGAGGTCTTATATAGACAGGTGTGTGGCTTTCCTAATCAAGTCTTATCAGTTTAATTAAACACAACTGGACTCCAATGAAGGAGTAGAACCATCTTAAAGAGGATCAATAGGAGATGGACAGCATGTGAGTTAAATAGGAGTGTCACAGCAAAGGGTCTGAATACTTATGACCATGTGATATTTCAGTTTTTCTTATTTTATAAATTTGCAAAAATATCTACATTTCTGTTTTTTTTCTTTCAAGATGGGGTACAGAGTGTACATTAATGAGCCAAAAATGAACCTTTTGGATCTTAAAAAATGGCTGCAAGGAAAGAAAGAGTGACAAACTTGCAGGCTTCTTTCAATGATTCAGTTCAGAGTCAACATGTGGAGATGCAAGGCTTGAGATTTCACAGTCTCTGATACAGTCACTACTGTAATCTTGTGTGCATGAATGTGTGCAGATATGGATTCTAGCAGCATCTCCCTTTATTTCTTTGTTTTCTTTTTTTTTTTTTGTGGCCGCTGGTAAGGTATTGTGTGTTCATTCTGGAAAGGAGTCAACTTATGTTTCTTGGGTCCTCTAGAACAAGCTGGTACATACTCGGTCAATTGATGTAATCCTTTAATTGTAACCCTTCACGGGGGAACATATGGAACATCTCTCTTCGTCTAATTTTTGGCTTGTTGGGCTTGCAAGTCTTTCTTTGCTTATATCACTTTCAGCATGTTTTTACTTTTATTTCTGATGTCTAATGCGCCTAATGAATGTGTTAGGCACATTGTTCATAAGACAACACTTTCTAATGCACCTAACATGAGGGGGTGTGTTTGGGGCGGGTCGCACCACACTCATAATATTAGACACATATATGAATGTGGTTCGGCAAAACTAGACGCATTACTGCTTGAAATGTGGTCTGTCTGAGCCTGAGGAATTAAAGTGGAGCTAGATTTGCCATTAGGGCAAAAAATGTCCCTTATTCTCAACTTGAACTAGTACAATAATAAAAAGTAATTTCTGATAATTATCAAACTATATAGAATTAAATTATTTAAATTTAATAAAAATGTTATCATTTAAAATTAATATAAAAATATAATATCCCAAAAATATAAAAATATCTCCTATAAAATGCATTTAAATTTAGTAGAATCTAAAACTAGTTTTACATTACCCACTGATTTTGTTTTTCAGATTTTAAAAATTTTATTTTTTATTACATTAAATTTGAAATTTATTTTTGCTGCTATCACCATTTATTCTATATACAGCAAGAGACAACACACCACAGGTCTGGCTGGGACCTGTGGTCCACCAAGCAAGATCAGTACCATAGTTTCTCACTGACATGCTATTCTAATGACTTTTATTTTCAACCTATTTATAGCCTTTATACATGTTAGGTGCATTACTAATGCGCCGAAGTTTCGTAATGCGCCAAACACAAAGGTGAGGTGCGTCAAACTTTAGACCATTTATAAAAGCACAAAAACCACTTTCATACATTCAGGCACACCTGTGGTGTGCTGGCCCTTGCTTTATGTAGAATAAAGGGTCAGAGCAGCCTAAAAATAAATTTCAAATTTATGGAGTAAAAATGTTAAATATAAAAATAATGAACAAATCTGCAGTGGGATATTTAATGTAAAACTAGTTTTCTATAATTTTAAATACATTTTATAGGAGATATATTCTATATTTTGGGGATATTATAGATTTTTTTATAATAAATTTTTCTTGATAAAATTTTTTCATTAAATTTAAATAAAATTACATTTTATACAGTTTGATAATTATAATTAAAAATACTTTTTATTTATGTATGGTGTTGTAAGTTTGATAGAAAATATTGGACATTTTGCCCCTACAGCAAATCTGGATCCACTACGGCTCCTCAGCTCAGGCGGAGCACATTGAAATAGGTCCTGCCTGTTCGAGCAGTAATGCCCTAGTTTTCCCAACCCACATTCCATATATGTGTTTAATATTAGTGTGTGGGGCACCATCCCCAGAAACAGCCCTTATTGTGGCGCATTAGAAGTGGTGTCTTATGAACATTGCGCACTAACCAATACATTAGGCAGCAGTTGACATCGTAGCCGAACTCAGTTAAGTGCATTGTAAGGCACCATGTTCACACGGCTTAAATGGGCGTTTTATTTCGGTCCGTAATTATGCGCCGAAACGTGGCCAAATTACGGGCCAAAAAACGGCCCAATTCATTACGGGTAATTTTCACGTGCTCATAGAGTATATGGATTAGTCTCCTCTCCCCCGCCAGGCAAAGCAGGCCGGCGGGAGGAAATAATTTGACGTGGTGAATTTCTAGCGGCAGTATTTCGCGCCGCTGGCAATTTCAAGTCTATGGGCCGGCGAAAAGTGCCGGCCCCCCTGACTCAGTCCCGCTCCCGCCGCCCCGGTCACACGGCGTAATTGCGGGGCGTAATTACGCCCTGCAAATACACCGTGTGAACATAGCCTAAGCCAAAAAAAAGGGTGAAAAACCCTTTCATACATGTCGCCCTAAGAGTACAAAATCTGAAAAGTGTGATATCCAAAAGATATATTTTGAAAAATCTAATGGTCAAAATTGATTATCTGTAAAAGTGTTTTGTATGTATCAAAAGAGATTTTATATATCAGACATTGTGATTAGAGATGTGCGAATTGATTCTAACAAAGTGGAATTCGTTTAGAATGTTCAGGAAAACGTCGTTCTGAACGAAGTCGAAGTTTTGGTGGACTCGGTGTGAACGAAGTGTGCTTTTGATTGATAAATTGGCTGCGAGCACATGGAGTTAAATGGGGCAAAGCAATCTGGGAGGGATGAAGGGCATAGCCTGCATGACATGTGCGAGATGAAGCCAATCAGAGACGGCGGGAGGTTCATTGACGTCACCGCACTATATAAGTCGGGCGCGCGATGGGAGCTCACACTCCTCTCAATTGGTACTGAACTAGGAAGGTCTGCCGCGGTGCTTATAGTAGCTCTTTCTGAAGAACTGATTTTCTTTTACAACGATTTTGGGGGGTGTCTCAGCATGTCTCAGTGACTGCTTCTCTTAATGTTCTATTTCTGATTTTGTGGGGTATTGGATCTGAAGTCCAGTGTGCGATCATGATGCTGCATACACATTTTTAATGCTATCTGCTCTCAGCACATTGAATATCAAGGGGTGATTAGCCTGTTCCGTGTGTTTTAATTTTAAAGTAGAAACAGCGTTTTTACAATACAATACCCTTCATTTTTGGGATGCTCAATTCTTTTGCGCATTTTACATCCAGGGGTTAATTAAAGCGTTGTTCTGCTGTTGTGGTGACTAAAATGAAAACGTCTTTTTCACGCCAAAAAATACATTTTTTCCTGTAGCATAATTCACCAATGTGAGGTTAATTACTATTTTTTATCTCTTGTTGTGTAGCGTTAAAAAACACGCAATTGTAACACGCTACAAAGCTCGTAGTTTGTGGTTGCTCAATTGTTTGGCGCAATTTACATCCAGGGGTTAATTAAGCGTTTGGTCTGCAGTTGTACTCAGTAAAAGAAACATTGTTTTTTCACCGCCACAGGAAGAAATTCTGTAGCTAATTCATATCCGAAGGGTTAATTAAGCCTGTTTGTGTTTTAAATTCAGTAAAAATACACCAGAGTTTTTAAACGGCAATCAAAGTCAATTTTTCTGCCATTCTATATCCAAGGGTTACCCAAATCTTCTTAGTGGGTTTATTTGAAGTCAAATACAGGTGTGTATTTATCATATACAGATATCTCTCATCAAACGTGTCTGTACATTTTAGACAGAGAGGTGGCAGGCTCTTCACCTGCGAGTGGCAGAGGGCGAACAAATATTCAGGCCCAGCGGTCGCGCACATTAAGGGACGTAGCAGCAGGGGTCACTCGGTGGAGGCTTACTAGTGCCGCTGTCTCTAGCGGCCGTGTGTTGTTCAGCAAACCCAATGGTCTTGATTGTTGGACTAGGTCATCCACTTCTCCAAGATGACATCTGTCAACCCCAGCCAAGGTCGGTGGGGAACGTCAGACCACAACCCTTAGTTGGCATGGCCCGGTAGTGGGTTCAGCGGCCCCTCACCTCTGTCCTCAACCGCCTATGTCCATCCGGTTCTTCCTCAGCCAGAGATTACTATGTGGTCTGGGACTCAGCGCCATATATAGCGAGATGAACAATTTGAGGAGGGCAACTGTCAGCAGCTACTTGGCGCAGCGGAAGAAGAAATGGGGCCAATATCCCTGCTTCTTGCAAGTAGGTAGGCGGCAAGTATAGATGTTGTGGAGTGCATGGGAGATATGTTGTGAGGGTCAGCCTCTGCTGCATACAAGACGGTGATGAGGACCAGCAGTGATGTGAAAACACAATAGATGATGATGTAGCGGACCGCACTGGGGAAGCGGGTGAGGCAAGTGCTTCATCATCGTCTGGAGAAGGAGGGGTCTGCTTTGCGACGTCAGCAGCTGGCACAGGCAGCAAGTGGGTCGTTTGCATGTGCCGTGAGTCAGCAGATAGAAGCAGTTTCTGTTGAGAGTTTGGATGCCAAGCGGCCACGGGTTAAAAAACCCCGTTTGCAGGTTCCAAGGAAAGTAGCGGCACAGGGGCTCAGCGATGGCAGCGTCGGCGAGTCAGTAAGTTGTCCTCTCAGTGAGTGAAGTGTTGGCGGTAAAATCCGAATAACTCGGCGGATGTGGCAGTTCTTTGCTAAGAACGGAGGAGCCGGAATATGGGTATATGTAGAAATCTGTGGCAGAAAGTGAAGACGTTGCCAGGGAGCTACGTTGGCACCTCGGCCCTAGCGTTCATCACTTGCAGCTAGCATCCGTGGCCTGGGAGAAGAATACGTCGGCTCCGATGTGGCGGGTCCTTCCTGCCGCGCGCCATCACAGGCACAGCAGCAGCGCCCAGTGGCTCGCCTTGCCATTGAAAGCCAGTCAAGGCTCCAACCACTTCTGCAGATGGGAGAAGCTGTTTCTCTTTGACTTCATCTCCCGGTCACAGATGCTCATGCTCTTCGCTACTCATGCGCCAGCAGTCGTCAGCGAGGCGATTGCAAAGAGGACAAACAGTATGCAGTCCAACCATTCTAAGGTGCAGAAAGCTGACCGTACTCCTGATCCAAGTGTTGGTGCTGCAGTCATCCTTTCCATATGGTGGACTCTGCCACCGTTCAGGAACTAATGGCTTGTGGCCGAGCGAGATGGAGAGTTCCAAGCCGTAATTTATTTTCCAAAAAGGCTCAGTACCAGCACTTCATAAGATATGTAGAACAGAAGGTGGGCCCAGTCTTGAGCTTATCGGTTTGTTCCAAGGAGGAGGCTTGCACTGCAGTGCGGACGTCTGAGCTGTAAATACGGTCAGGGCCAGTAAATGTCCTTTACGGGCCCTCACTGGGTGAAGTGCTTCCGGCCCAAGGCACACCAACAACTTGGACAAGGAGATGCCGCTTTCTCCTCCATGTTGTCAATACTGTCGGCTACTGCGACAAATGTTCACCTACCTCCTCTCCACCACCACCACCATCTCAACCTCCACAAGTACTGGAGCCATCATACACATGTTTAGGGCACAAGCGATGTCACGAAAGTTCTACCCGGGCCCTTTCCCTGGGCCCCCCGAAAGAAGTAAACACAGGGGGGGAAACTGTCCGCGCATGCAGAAAGAAATCGATGTTGGTTTTCCCTTCCCGCCCCAAAACTGCAATGGAACCTTTGGTGACGGACAATGTGGGGAAACATGGTGCCCGCGCGCACCGGGGAGGGAGGGTTTCCATCGCCCTCCCCAGGGCCCGCACGGGGGTTAACCCCTGGTTGTGAAAAGGTTCCTGAAGTTTTCCAACCGATTTTCCCAAAACTTTCTGAAAACGGCCAGGTCTGGGGCTGCATTTTAACCCCTTTCCCGTAAAAGCCGGGAAAACCCCCTCCTCGATTTGCAGCCCCAGGGGGGCCTCCCCCAACACACTCTGATTTTGCGATGTTTCCCCCCCTTGGAAATTTCCCAGCCTTCCAATTTTGGAAAGGGTTGTATGAACAGAGAAAGGCCTTTAAACCCGATTTTTTGATGATCCGGGCAGACAGAATATCCCCTGGAAACTTTAATGTCAGCCGGGGTGGCAGTTTCATGCGGGACCCTGCCGTTTGTTGGGCCCTTTCCGAGGAGGCGACGTTTTTGGGTCGGGTCGCTGGGACAAGGGGGATGAATAATGTCATTCCCACTGCTTAATGCCCTTTGGAACAGATGTGAAAAATCTGCCCTGGGGGGGGGAAACGGGAGACGTGGCGATTTAATCTCGTGGCCCCCAGGGGAGTCCGGTGGGGATTTGAAAAGGGGGAGGGGAGGAGGAGGACATTGGAGCAGAAGAAATTGTCGGTAAATGATGGTTTTCTACCCAAGTGAAAGAGGGGAAAAGAGCGGGAAAGCAACGGAGGAGCTAGAGGAAAATGGGGAAAAAAAGACGGGGTAGATGCCCCGAAAAGTGCCGGGCATTTTTAAAACAGTGGTGATGGGGGCGGGACCCATCGGAGTCATTTGGGTGCAGGGGGGCCCCAGAAATGTTTGATTTGCCTGGCTAGTGACAGCCAAAAATTCACACCCGGGAAGAGGGATGACTTCGGGCTCTCCCCCCTTTTTTGGGACCCTCGTACCGGTAAAAAAATGGGACCCTTTTTTCCCCAGTTTATTGAGGGGGGAGGAAAAACTCAAATACTTTGGGGAAAAAATTCCCCCGTTGTCAGTTGGCTGCTCCCTTTGTGCGGCATCGCCCCCTCCTCAGACAAGGGTCTGCCCGGGGGGGTTCTTCAGCCTCACATACTACTCCCCGGGGGCGGGCCCGGGGAAAGGGGGGGGGGTTTCGGAGCAAAAACCGTTTAATCAGCAGAAAACCCTAATTTGGATTCACTGAAAATTTTCCCTTTCCCAACCCCCCCTGTGAGGGGGGGGCAGCCGCCAGCAGCAGCAGCAGGATTTGGAGCAGAACCCTGAACCAACAGGTGGGGGGCCCTATTTGGGAAAAGCATCTACCACTCCATTTAAGAAGATCCCGGACTACTGGGCACCCCAAACGGGATTTTGGGGCCGAAAACTTGCCGATTTTTTGCGGGTGGGGGAAGGGCTGTCCCCCCCGGGCCCGTGTGTGGCTCAGAGTGGGTTTTCAGGGGGGGGGGCCATCGTTCCCCCCAAGGGGAAAACCCCGCTTTTTCCAGGGAAAATGTGGAACGATTGCCCTTTGTCAAGATGAATCAGGCGTGGTTTCCGGCCGGGAATTTCCCCCAAAACCAATCCTTGTTAAAGGCGTCGGGAACTACATCCCATGACGCCTCCCCCAAACTGTAAAAAATGATTTTGGGGGTTTTTCAAACTACCGCCTCAGCCACTATTCTGATCCCCCGCCACCCCCCTAAAGGCCACAAAATAGCGACAGTTTTTTTTCCCTTTCTGCCACCAACCATTTTTCCCAAAAAACGGGTATTGCCACCCACCCCCACACTCTTTTCATTGTGCCACGCCCGGGCCCTCATGCTGCTGTTGTGGCTCCCTTCGGGCCTTTTTCCTACACATTTGCCCTTTGGTGCCACTTCTGACCTCATGTGCTGCTGTGGCTTCTGCCTGACCTACACACTGTTTCTTTGGGGCCCAAACGTCTTACCTAAAACTGCTGCTGGGGCTGCTGCGTGCCCTTTACACACTTTTATTGTGCCACTGCGGGCCCTCACTGCTGCTGCTGCGTGACCCCCACTGTGTCATTTTTCCCACCTGTGGCCATTCCTTTTTTTTGCCACCTCCAGAATGTCATTGTGCCACTGTCTAACCTAATGCGGTTTTGGGGCTCCCGGCCGCACCTCCACACCCCTGTCACTAATGTTGCCCTGAGCCCTACTTTTTTTTTTTCCAGCTTTCTTTTTGGCATGTTTTTTTCAGGCAACATTCCCCTTCAGTTTTTTGGTCAGTTTTGCCCTCTTAATTCCCCGGGGGGAATTTTTAATAGTGAAGCGTTTTAAAGGGGGCCGGCGTTCCTGCATGTCATACAAAAAACACAACTTATAGGGAAGCCCAAAACCCATGCTCCCCCCGGGGCATTTTTTAAACCATGGCAAAACTTTTTACAGCCCCCTGCAGGCTCGGGTGCAGCCGGGAAAAATAGCTTTTTTTTAAACGTGATTCGTCCCGAAGTAATTGGAACGAAGTTTTTTTTTCCCCCGGGAAATTCGGGGGGAAGGGGAAAAAAACAAATTTTTGGGGAAATTCGCCCAAACTCAAATTATACAAAACCACAGGCTTTTTTTGTCCGATGTATGCCAAATTTTAAGAAAAGCTCAAGATAAGAGAGCTTGGGCTCTGTGCCACCTATTATTTTTAAACCCATTCCAAAATTTGGGTTTTCTCTTTGGGGGGCTGTTTCACTGACCACAAAAAAGATTAAAATCATTTTCTTTTCCCCCCAAGCGTGGGAGGTTTCCCAAAGGCAGTGATTAGAAATTTTTAAGTTTCAAGCGGGATATTACCCTGACAAGTAAATGGCTTATTTTCATTAAACAGAACTACAGGTGCTGTGGGGGACTGAATAAAAATGCCTTTATCGTAAAAATGTAATCTTGTTATAAAAATTTCCCCTTTCCCCCCGTGTTTCAGTCCAGGTATCTGCCCTTTGGGGGGTGACATCACCCCCTTCCCCTCTCTCTTAGCTAATCAGTTTAACAGAGAAAGGTCGGTCATGTAATTTTACCATGAAACCGGTGGGGCACCCAAGACCCACAAAAAGTGTCTATCTCATGATTTAAAAGAAAAAATAAACCCAAAAAAATATTTAGAAAAAGTCTTCAATTAACAGCCCTTTCATGCTGAAAGCTAAACTTTGTAGTGAGAACACCTCTTTAAATCATATCCGACTTTCCAAAGTGATTAGGAATAAAGCTACATTAGACATTTATTTGCAGACTGCTGTTTTGTCGTGTTTGTCCTTCACCTTCGCACTTTTTTTTTGAGCTTATTTGAATAAATTTCAATTAAAGGTGGAAACTTTCATGGTGTTTTTTAAGTCTCCATTTTACCTTCATAAATGCCCCTCTAATAAGGAAACCTTAAAACCCCTTTTTAGCTACGCTAAAACCCCCTTACCCCCCTCAACCATATTCCCTTGAAATGATGAAAGGGGCAAAAAACTTTTCTGCCCATTTGGGCATCTGATTTGACTTTATTCCTAATCATATTGTAAGGCTCAGTGAGTTGGTTGTGACTTGAGTAATGCAACCTCCAATAGGTGGCACAGGCATCTTAGAAATAAGAAATATCAGGATATGTCAGAATAACTGCTTTACAACAGAATCTGTGAATATAAGGGCTATAGATTTGACATATATGTCAGAAAATATTCTTGATGTACAAAGGGGAATTTTAAAAATTTAAATCGAATTTTAAATAAAACTTTACTAAATTTCCCTTTAAATTAAAGTATTTTATCAGACTGCCTGACCTTCAGGGCCCGAAAAATTTGGGGTTTTAAAAATTTCCCTTTGGGGACTGCAATTTTAAAGGGCTAATACAATATAGATCTTTCATCCCCAAATGTCGAAGTCAGAGCTTTGTTCCACCTAAAGTGCAGTAACTTGTTCCCATTTTCTTGAAGAATACAACACTTTTCCTTTTTTGGGCTTCAAAAGTGCAAAAAATTTTTAAAAAAAGCCAAAACCCCCTTGTGTTTAAAGGGGGGTTCTTTACTTAAAAAAGAAAGTAAGGAATAACAATAGATGTGCTGAAAAACTGAAAACTACACTGAACTAAAAAAATTCCCCCTTTCCCCCAAAGGTAATGCCCCCCCCCCCTTTACCCAAAAGGTGAAGTGATGAAGGTAAAATAAAGAGTGAAAAAGTCATTACCAAACTTTTTGCCTTACTCAGGAAAAAAGAGCCCGGGGCCCAAATTGAAAGTGATAAATGATCAATAATATATTTAATGAAGAACCGTTTTTTCTTGGCCCATTTAAAAAAACCTCAGGCAAGATTTTTTTTTTTATTCCAACTGATATTGCAGAAAGTTATATAAAAATAAAAATTTTTTTTAAAAAAGTCAAATTTCATTTTATGTAAATAGATTTCTAAAAAAAAAATGATGTTTTTAAAAAATTTTAAAAATGCAATTTGCTGGTTAAAAAAGCATTCTAAACGGTATTTTAAAAAAAAATGCAATATTTTTTTAAATTTTTTTCTAAAAATTTTTCCCTTTAAAATACCAAAAAGGATACTTTTTTTTTTACTTTTTAGCTTTTTTAATTGTTGCATTAATTTAAAATTTTAAAAAATTTACCATTAAGTAAAACCAATAATCATAATATAAATTCCAAAATATCAGAAAATTTTTAAAGCGTAATTTCAAAAGTTAAAACGAAAACAATGCTAACTTAAAGGGGTTTTCCCATCCAGCTGTTTCACAGAGCCTGCTTTTCACTGCCAGTTCCAGGCTCCCACTTCCTGTTCAGGATATGGGTGGTTCTACAAAAGTGACTGACATTTTATCGCCGCTATTTTCCCAGTTTAGCAAGTTAGGGGGACACTTTATGGAGGGATTTTTAAAACAGGGGGAAAAAGGTTTTCAAAAGCTCTAAAGGGTTAAAACTTTCCTTAAGAAAGATATAAAAGCTTGTGTGCTGCGGATAAAACACAGAAGAGAGTCACATATCTTGACCAAGACTGCTGAAGGAGTGAGAAGTGGTTGATAACCTAGGAAAGCTTGTTTAACCCCAAGGGAAAAAATAAAAAGCTTTTTAAATTTGAAATAAAGCAAAAAACAGAAGATTAAAAGAAATTGGGAATAGTTCCCTTTATTTACCATTGCCCATATGTTTAATGTTAACTAATGTAGTGAGAATACTCCTTTAAGCATTAGAATGTAGCCACTAACAAACATGAGATTTTGTGATTTATAAATGGACATATCCACGACCATGGGTGAAATTGCAGCCATAGCAACTACTATGAGGTTCAAAGGCTGAGGGAGCCCAGAAATAATGTATATGTAGCACTGCTACCTGGGGGTTTGGCCCAAAAACCGTTTAACCCAAAAGAATTGATCTGCCTTTTCAATTTTTCCTGTTTTAAGCGCTATGGGGCCCCTTTAAATTTAACCCCAAGAAAACCCCTTTATTACATGCCCGTCGCTACTATTCATGAAAATTTTACTTTGGAAAAATCAAAAGTGGGCATTATTTTTGCAATAAGTTCTTTCCTAATGATTAGCAAGGCCTAAAAGTAACAACAAAAAGGGTCCGGTCCTTAAAACCAAAAAAGCACGTTGCACAAAAAAAAGGATCTAAGGCTCACCTTTTTCTCAGCTAAAATTGCATCAGGGGAATAACCCAAACAGACATGTCTGCATAGTAAAAGGCCCTGGGGTCCATTTAGGCAAGTCTGTACACTTTAAACAGATTTTAATTTCCCTGGTAATTCCCGTGATTGGTTTTTTCAAAAGGGTATGCTTTATAAAGATATTTGGGTTTTTTCAGTGTTTTGGGGGTCAGGGGACAAATCCAATTAGGCAAGTCTGCCCTAAAAAACCCAAAAGACTGGTAAGGGCAAGTAATCTTACCATTACTGGTTGTCAGTTACAGATTCAATCAGATATGTCTCCACAGTAAAATGGATAGTAAGGACATGAAATCTCTCAGTGACTTGTTGTCAGGTATAGATCCAGTCAGAGATGTCTGCATACCAAAAGGGAAAGGTAAAAGGGGGTGGGAGGTAAAGTGGGTTTGGTTTTTCAGCTGCAGGTTCAATCATTTTTTATCTATATATTTAAACAAAATGGTAAGGGGGAAAGAAAAATTTTAAAAAAGAAAAAGGTTTTTAATGATAAAAATTCAATTAGGAGTATTGTACACCAAAATGGATGGTAAGGATATGGTTATCTTAGTGATTGGTGGTCGGGTTTAGAAATTTAAAACAAGGGGCCCGCAAAATGGAAAAGACAAGGGGCCCCTTAAAGAAAAAAAAGTCCCGGTCTAAAACTCACATTTTTGCCCTTTTTCAAAACCCAAAACGAGCGCCCCCCCAATTTTTTCCCGAGCAATATATAAATTAAAGGGGGGGGGGACCCCTGATTTTTTTGCTAAAGCCAGCAAAGTGAGTTTTAGCCTAGAAAGTTTTCTACATGTGGCCTATGGTTTTCTATTGACAAAGGGCTCTGAAAAAGGGCAAAAAAAATCCAGAAGAAATGATTTCCCCAAAAATTTTTTTGTCATGAGGTATAAATATTAACCTGGATTAACATATGTTTGTTTGTTTGCTACTATTGATGAAATAAAAAGAAAAACATTTTGCATCAATTTGGAAGTGTCATTTGATACTGTTGCAAGTATAGATCCAATCAGACATGTCTGCACAGTAAAGTGGATGGTCAGGGCATAGTTATCTCTGTGATTGCCTGTCAAAAAGTTGTTACTAACAGATGACACCTCACATGGCACAAGCAAATTAGTTATTTTGTTTGTCACCATATCAGCAAACATAGTGCCGAAAGAGGGGGAAGTCAGAAACGCAGCTGTCTTTACTTAGTTGCTGCAAACTAAGCAATGACCATATATCTTACAAGATTACGAAGAATTTACTTTTTCTTTGAAATGTCGCATGGGTGTGTGGATGGCCCGAGTCTCCAGCAATCTCTCTCTAATATTGTAAGATGTATGGATAAGATGGACTTACCTGTCTACTGATAAGTATCCTACCCATTTTCTATGTGTTTAAGACATTGTTGTCTATATGTTACTATTTTATATAAGTATTATAACTATGTAAAATACTCAGCTTGGTCATTGCTTAGTTTGAAGGTATAAAATGGGGTTTGGGAAACACAGACCAACAAGGTGGATACTATCAATTCATTAACAGGATTACTCTAGACTATGTACTTAGTTGCTGTACATATGTTTCGCAGATACTATCTAGAGCTCATACAGTATGCTGTTTGTTTAACACCTTTGATAGGTAGAGTAACCTTTTGTAATCCACTTCTAGTATTTTGAGGAACTGAACTAAACAGTTCTGTCCTCATGGACAACAGCCAGGGGGTTGGCAGCCTTTTGAAAGATCTACAAAAGTATATTCTAGAAACAACTACAGTTCCAGAAATACCTCTTTTATTCGTTAACATTTTCTGATTACCATGTTTGATAAATAGGTTTATTGTAACACAAAGACAATTGTCACCTTTCTCATCTCCATAAGGGGCATTATCACCAAATAGCAGACCTTTCTCAGGCATTCATGGTCTAATCGGGTAAAATGCTGCAGATGAGTCACTAATGTTTAAAAAAGGTAACAAAAAGATCCCTCAAGTTCTTGTCTGCTAAAATCAGTATTAATTGTGGCATTTAAAGGGTTAAATAGTCTACAATCGCCTTCATCCTTAGGTGGATCGTCATGTGGGCACCTGCTCAAAGATCTGCATGGCATGAGTTCAATAAAGGTGGGTGCAAGAAACTTATGCTTGTTACATACAAGGACATTTTGTACTTTCTAGATAAAATCTTTATTTCGGGCTCTGTCTGTAATTTTATTTTAAAGAAGTCTGGCTTTTATCATGTACTGTATATTATCATAAAGGCAATACCATGCCTTTATCTACACAGAAGTATAAGACCATTAAAGAGCACTTGAAAAGATGAGGACGACAGTCTGCTTGAAATAAAAGGGCAGTAGTTACATTAAAAAATATTATTTTTATGATGAAAATATCAGGCCACACACTCCAGTGGCTAGACTAAGACCCTGCAGTGCAAAAATGACTGTTTAAGTATCTGTTAGATATTATAATAATGGCAATAGCTCTGTGACTCTACAAACACATTAAAGCTTATATATCAACACTTTTTTGGAACTAATGTAATGTCACACAAAATTTGAAGGAAAGCCTTGAATTTTGTGTACTTGGAATATTTGCCATAAAAATGAACTGAAAATAGATGGTTCAATTATATAAATGAGCTTAACAATATTCATGAATAAACTCATCACTTTATGGGCAATGACCACATTGTAGCAAATTGTATCCCAAACTGTATCTAGAATAGCCTAGCCTTGGTTTATGTATGGAATTTGTAATTCCATAAAGCTGAGTATGATTCTGGGTGATGAGAGCTGCTGACCTATTTGATTCGAACTACTGCAAACAGTTAGTTATATGATCTGGATTAGAGATGGGCGAATTGATTCTAACGAAGTGGAATTCATTTAGAATTTCAGGAAAACTTCGGTTCGGACGAAGTCGAACTTTGGGGTACTTCGGGTGAACGAAAGTGTGCTTTGATTGATAAAATGGCTGCGAGCACATGGCGCTACATGGGGCAAAGCACTTGGGAGGAAGAAGGGCATAGCCTGCATGACATGTGCAGAGGTGAAGCCAATCAGAGGGCCGGCGGGAATTTTGTGACGTCACCGCACTATATAAGTTCCGGGGGCGACGCTGGGAGGTCATACCGCTCTCACTGTACTGATCAGGGAAGGTGCTGCCGCAGCTGATAGCTCTTACGAAAAATTGATT
>JAODAL010046765.1:0-30591 GCA_025379985.1 Phyllomedusa bahiana
GCAGGGGGGGAAAGTGTTGCGCTTTATACGGGATGTGTATGGGTTTCGATTGGCGAAAAATCACATGACCTCGTTTTACATAGAACAGCCCTACCAGATCATGATCAGTGTCTGTCAGCGTCTCATAGCAGTAGAACGTGCGCTCTGCCTCTGTCCAAACAGCTCAGCAAACAGCTCAGCGAAATTATTCTATTTCTTCACAGAGAAAGCTCTACTGTTAGCTGTGATCCTTACAACTTATTTAGATCAGAGATTTGAAGATTTTATGTAGTTAGGTAGAGAATTTAAAGGAGCATCTACCGCTGTAAAGTCACGGGGGGAGCGGGAGGGGGGGGGGGGTCCCGTGGCGAACACAGACAAGCTCTTTAAAGAATACTGGATTAGTTCACCAAGACTAAGTGTAGACATTGCACTGCAATACTTTATTATTAACAGTTTTTCTATTGAAATATTTCCTGGATATTGGGAAGCCTGAACTTATATAGGATACAATCATATTTCTAGTAACTGCAGGTCTCTTTGTTAGGTGCAAACTCCACTTTATTATAAGTATACATTTCAGATAGGTGTTCTTTTTCAATTTTGCCAATTCCAGCTTGTTGATAATAGCCACCTTGCAGTTAAATTAGAATCCAGCAATTTTGTAGTCAGCACAGGTTGATAGGTGCCAAAAATACCTTTCATTATCCGAATACATTTCAGATACGTGTATTTTTAACTTTGGCGCAGTACATCTTTGTTTATAGAGCTACTTTGCATTTAATTGTTAATACAGAAATTTTGTAGTCACCACAGGTGAATTGAAAGGTGCCAAAAATACCTTAAAATTTTCGAAAACATTTCAAACTGTTTTTTCACTTTGGCCGGGACAGCTTTTTTTTTATAATCTACTTTGAGTTTTAAATTTGGGGAAAAACAGCAATTTTTTTACAACCACAGGGGAATTGAAAGTGCCTTTTTTTTATCCCAATACATTTCAGAACATGTTTTTTTTCCTTTGTCATCCCCCAACTTTTTTGATAGATCTACTTTGCAGTTAAATTTTTTAAACCAGAACTTTGTAGTCACCAAAAGGTTGAAGTGCCAAAAAATACCTTTTTTATTTCAGTATCATTTCAGATAGGGTTTTTTTTCACTTTGCGCAGGCCCCTTTTTGAAAGAGCCCCCTTGCATTAAATTTGAATCCACAACTTTGTAGTCACCACAGGGGTACTGGGAATTTTCCAAAAATACCTTTTAATATCCGTATTTCATTTCAGACAAGGTTTTTTTTTTTCACTTTTGGGCAGTCCAAATTTTTGTTAAATCTACTTTGGGGTTAAAATTGAATACACAATTGTAATTCACCACAGGAATTGATAGGGTTTTCCAAAAAATACCTTATTTATCCCCTATACATTTCGAAAGGTGTTTTTCTCACTTTTGGCAGTGCTTGTTCATAAGCTACTTTGTATTAAATTTGAATCAGCAATTTATATTCACCACAGGGAATTAAAAGGGCCCAAAAATCCCCTTTTAATTATCCCGTAACATTCAGACAGGTGTTTTTTTTTTACTTTTGGTCCCCGTCCAAGCTTTTTTCAAGAGCACATTAGTTAAATTTGAATACACAATTAGTAGTCACCAATGAATTGAAGGTTTTCCAAAAAATACCTTTTTTAAATCCCGTAACATTTCAGACAGGTTTTTTTTTTTCACTTTTTGGGGCAGCCCGCTTTGTTCATAAGCTACTTTTTAGTAAATTTGAATACAGCAATTTTGTATCACCAAAGGGGAATGAAAGGGGCCAAAAATACCTTTTATTACCCTATAATTTCAGACAGGTGTTTTTTTTACTTTTGGGCATCAAGCTTTGTTCATAAGCTACTTTTTTTTAAATTTGAATACACAATAATGTTTTTGATTTGAGGATTTGAGAATAGCTTTGATTTTTCGTCTTTTTAAAAAGAACTTTCCAAAATTTCATACCCTTTTCAAATTTTAATTTCGAACAGGAACGAAATTCAGGGGGTAAGCAGCAAAGAGGGGGGGAGGACATGGGGGAGAGGTACGAGAAAGGGCTCCTTCCCGTGCGGCGACAACACGCATGCAGCGGAAATTTTCATTCAACCGTCAGGCCTGTCCCCTCGGGGTGGAACCCCGGTGAAATTAGTAACGAACAGCCGCCAATCTGTCCTTCAGTGGTTAATTAACCTGCATCCAGCAGTTTTACCTCCTCGTCCCCCATCACGGCCACAAATTTCCCTCACAGCATCCGCCCAAAAGAAGCAGCCCCAAAAGTCAACTCGGTAAACCCCCCACGTGGTAATCCTTTTCTGAAGACCTCTTTGATGACAAAAAACGGTTGGTCAGAAGGCATGTTAAAAATCAAGAGGGCCAAAAAAAGGATGATTTTTTCTGCCGACGCCATTCTGATGCCACAGAGGAGGGAAAAAGGAAGCCGGGCAATCGGGAAAAAACCCGGGGGGTCGGGAACACCGCAGCCCCCCCCCTTTCTTGAAACCCCAGCTCCTGGAAGCGAAAATCAGGGCGCCAAGGTCACCTGTGTTGATGATAATGACGAAAATTGCGGGGTCCAACGGGCTTTTTTTGCAAATTTCTTTTCGAGCGCTTTTATCATGGACGAGGGGAAGAATGGGTATTTTCAGTACGGCCCCCCCCTAAAAAGGGAGAGGGGGTCACAAAGTCCGCTGAATGATTCCCCAGCCACTAGCGGAAACCCCGCTCCGCTTATCGCCGCAAAAAGGGCCGGACCTCTCAAAACCTGGCCTTCTTTAGCAACCTCTGATTCACCCACGATTTCCCCCCAACCCCGCCCCTTTTTTTTTAAAAGCATAAGTAGAGGCAAGAAACTTAAAGGGGGTTTGCCACCCCAACATGTTTTAGTCCCCAAAGCAGCAATGGATGAGTTTTAAATGGGAGGCAACACTTTGGCCCCCAAAAAAAGGGGCCCGAACCCCCACGCCGGGCCTCCCAACCAAAACCCCCCCTTTTTTGGGGTTTTTCAAACCCCCTGGGCCCGCCTCCCCCCCACGCCCCCCCACCAAGCTTCCCCCCATCTGCCCATGTCTTCCCCAGAGGGCCTGATCAGGGATCACCTCCGCTTCAGCCTCCACCCCCTCCCCAGAACACAGCACCACCCAAAAGACCCATCCTACCCCTTCTCCTTCCCCCCGTTTTTTTAAGACCTTCCCCCCCGTACAGCGGCCCGTCCCAAACACCCCGCCCCTTTTTTTTCCCCTTTCCCGTTTTGGGGGGCAAAAAAACACTTTTAAACCCCCAAAACCCCCCAAAGCAAAAAACCTGAAAGTCGGCAGGCCAGGGCTTTTTGGCCTTTGGGAAAAAGTTCCCTTTCCCCTCTGGTTTGGGCCCAGATGGGGGGTTTTTCCCCCCGTCCCTTTCCCCCCCTTTTTCCCCCCCCCCAATACCAGGGGTGGGGGCCCGAAAAGGGCCCCTTTTCCCGCCCTGGCCAAACCCCGTGTCATCTAAAATTTTTTAAGCCTTGTCCCAGCTTTTGTGGCCCGGAAAAGTTCCCCTCGTCCAACCCCAACCCAAAATGGCTAGTAGCACGGCCAGGCCCCCTATATCTCCCTGTACCCGTCAAATTGGGGACCCGGTGGAATTCCCTGGGGGTTTTACGGTTTCTTTTCAGGCTCGGCCCCACCCCTTTTAAAAAACCCCAAGGGATTTTGCAGGGGTCTTTCCCCAAGGTCCCTTGGTGGCATTTACGTGCCCCAAAAAAAGCCCAAGGGCCCCGTTTAAAAATTTTCTGTCTTTGGGGACCGTCCCACACAGGTCAGGGGCTTGGAAAGGGTCCCCCGCAACGAAACCCCAGCCTGGCCTTGGGGCCAAGAACCCTTTTCCAGGAAAGGGGGTGTGCGATAACGGCAAAAAAACCCGCTGGCCCCCCCCTTAAAAAATCGGTTTGGCTGGGCACTTTCCCCTTTCCTGGGGACATTCTTAAAACCCCCGTCGTTCCCCGAAATTTTCCCAAAGATTTTTAAAACCCGGGCTGGACCTTGCCCTTTGGGGGGGGAAGGCCTTTGAGGGCTGGGGTTTTTTTCCCCTTTCCGGTTCCCTACCCTGCTTCGCCCGCCTGGCTGGGTTGCAGCGTCACTCGGCCTCCCTGGGCAACCTTTTCATTGTTTACGGGGCAACACGCTTGGGAAAATTCCCCCCCCACAAACCCCCAGCGATTTTGGCAGCAGCGGGGAATGCCATTACGCAGTTAAAGAAGTGAAAACAGGCCTGACAAGCAAGCGGTGCGGACCTCGGGGGGGTTTACCACCCCAGAAATGGAGGGAGGGGAAAGAGCCCTGCACCATTTCCTTTCCATTTTTTTAAGAAGCCACCAAAATGGTCAGTTGGGGGACGATGCCCTTGTCCCTCATGAGCATTGTTTTTAAACTTTGTTCCCCCGGGGGGATCGTTGGGCCCTCTGAAACCCAAAAGGGCCCCCCCAGCCCACGGGGGAAAGGGGACGGGCCCCAGATGCCCGGGCACGGGGCCTTTCTCCTTTCCTCCCAAAACCCAAGGCCCATAGTTTTTTTCGATTTTATCGGGGCCCTTTATTAGGCAGTGGGTTTTGGGGGCCCGGGCTAGTGCAAAAGGCCCGCCAAAAAACCCCCTTTTAGGGTGGGATCACTTAGGGGAAGTCAGGGGGGTTGGGTTTAACTGTGGGCCGGGGGAAGTGGAGGAGGAGGTAAATTCCCCAGACACCGACGTTTCCGAATTTTCCCTTCCTTGGGAAAAGGTTGGCCGCAATTTTTTAGGCGGGGGAAGGGAAAATAGGAATATCAATTTCTAGTGCCCCTCGACCCAGAGGCTTGGGGGAAAAAAAGGACCCCCCCCCATCTCTCACATGAGGGTTGGATGCTTCCCCTTTCCCTCCCAAAATTTAATTCCCCGCATTAAGGGCCCAAAAAAATAAAAACATTTTTCTGGGTTTTGGCCCCCCCTCCTGGGTCCCCGGTACAAAAAAAAAACTCAGCACTTTTCCCCTTCCCCCCCACCCAAAAAAGAAGTAAAATGCAGGAAAAAAGGGGAAACCCTTTCTGATTGATCAACTGGAACTTTTGTTTTTGTCGGGTTTAGTTTTTTCAAATGTCACGGTGGAAAACCCTTTACGACGTGACAGAAATAAAAGTGCAAAGTAGCCCCCCGTGGCAAACACAAAGGGAAATGGCAGGAAACCCCAAAGGGGGGGACCCCTGGAAAAACTTTAATTTACCATCACCAACGCATGCAATGCAGGGGACACATACAAAAACACAAACCAGCTTTTTGGGTCCGGTTCACGACTACTGCCCTCAAAAACCGATGTTTTTTTTGGGTGGGGTTTTTCCCGGGCCCCAAAAGGCCCTTTTGGGTTTTTCCAAAAAAAGGACGAATGGGGCCCAGCTCGCTCGCCCCGCCATAGAGGTGTTTTTCCGCCCCCACCATCGTCCATATCAGCGACCCTTTAAGCACAGCGGAAAGGGGTCAAAACAGGGCAAACCCCTTTCCGGGTTTTTCCCCAAAAATGTGGAATCGTTTGACTTTTTATCAAAAATGAATCCAGGAATTTTTTCCCGATATGTTTTTTTTGGGGGCCCAAAATTTCCGAGGGCAACCCCATTAGTTTCCGGGCTACTTCCCCATTTCCCCTTTTAAACAAAAGGTCCTCTTGAAAACTTTTTTTTTTAAAAAAGATTATTTTCTTACTGCAAATTTTTTTTTTCTTTTTTTCCCCAAAATTCATTTTTTCGGTTTTGCTGTGAGGGGACTGTAAAAAAAACAGCAAGGTTTTATTTACAACACCGTAAACCCCCTTTTTCCCACTTTTTTCTTTAAAAAGTTTTCGCATTGTCCCAAAAAGGGTTTTTTAGGGCCAAATTTTTTTGAGATACGCAATAATTTTTTTTGGTCCCCTTTGGGAAAAGAAAAAGGGGGCTTTCCCCAAGTGGCCCTTTCCCCTCACAATTTTTTTTTAGTGGCTGAAAGTCATTTTTAAAATTTTTTGGGGCATGGCCTTTTTAAAAGCAGTAAAACACAGGGCCCCCATTTTTAAATAATTTTGTTTCTAACAGAATTTTTTTTTTCACAGTTTTCCCAAAATTGGGTCAATTGGGCAAATTTTTGGGAATTTTTTGGGGGGGAAATTTTTTCTGTGACATACAGCTAACTCAGGGCCTTTTTTTAAAAAAAAAAGTTGTTTCTAACAGACATTTGTTTTTTCACAATTTTCCCCAAAGGGGGGCTCCCAAGGGGGCATCTAGTATTTTTTTTTGGGATTTTGCTGGGGACATGCCCCGCTAACCCACATGTCCCCTATTTTAAAAAAAATGTTGTTTTTTTTTAAAAGACATTTGTTTTTTCACAAATTTTCAAGAGTGGCTCAAAAGTGATTTGGGGGTGGTTTAAAAACAGGAATATTAAGGGCACTGTTAAAGGGCACATATTGCAAAAAGACTTGTTTTTTTTCAAATCTTTTTTAAAATAGGGTAGCAAAACCCCGTATTTTAGGGCAAACCCCTTTAAAACAATTAAAAAAAAAGAAACCCAAAAACATGGGGGGAATTTCCTCCCCATTTTTTAAAAATTTTTTTCTAGAATTAAAAATACAAAAAAAATTGCATGTACAAAATTTTCTGGTAAAAAAAATTTCCCCTGAATTGTAACAAGGGAAATACAGGAAAACTTGAACCAGGGTGTTTTGGTTTTTTCAGGGACATTGGGGTATGGGGGCCCCCGACAAGAACAAAGTACGAGACAAATTTTCCCCCACACGTTTAAATAAAAAAAAGAAAAAGAAACCCAAAAAAAGGCACCCCCGGGTGGAAAGGGGCTTTTAAACCAAACCCGTTATTTCCAAATGGGAAACCCCCAATTTGGGGGCCCCCACTCATACGGAGGGGGAAGCGCTACCCAGGTCTTGACTGGGGAAAGAGGAAAACGGGGGCTTACCCCCACACTTCCCCCTTTCCCCACTCTCTTTTTAGCCCGACTTTTTACGTTGCGCTCCCTAAAGGGCCCTTTTTTTTAAACCCGGGGGTTTTTAAAGATTAAAAGACCCAGCCTGGGCCCCTCACCGCACCCCCTGTAACTCCCCCCGGCTGCTGAACCCCGCTTTTTAAAGATGAAAAGCCCTAGCCTGGGGTTTTCACCGGGACCCACTGGGAAAAATGTTCCCCGGGGAAACTGGCCCCCCGCGTTTAAAGATGGCCCCGGGTGGCAGCACGGTTCCACCATTATGGTCAATCAGGAAAATTCCAAAATTTTCCCTAAAAAATCAGATTTTTTAAAGGGGTTTTCTGTTGGGGGTTAAGTAAATTTTCCAAAAAGGGGTCCAGGGGTGGACACAAATTGGGAGAATTTTTAGGCTTAAAATTTTTTTGGGGCTGGAGTCACTGGGGGCGCATTTATTTTGACCCAGGGGGCCCTTTTCCCAATCAATGAAGAAAAAGGTTTAGAGGAAAAATGAAACCTTTTAAATTTATTGGTTTAATCACTCCAAAGCCGGAGTTCAAAAGTCTTTTTCAAATAAAAGGGGTTTTGGGGGTGTTAGGGCATTTTTTTTTTTTCTTTTTTGGGGTTTGCGGACGAATTAAAAATCTACCTGTAAAAAATTTCCTTTAAAAAAAATGCAGGGAGGGGGGTTTTTTTTTGTTTTTGTTTTTCACACTTGAAAAAAAAACAAAAAAATAATAAATGGGAAAAATTTTAAAAAAAAACTTTCCCTAAAAAAAATTTTTGTAAACAAAAGGGCAGTTACCAAAAAATTTTACTAAAAATTTATCACTGTACAAAAAAGCATAAATGGGCCCCTTTGTATCTGTGGAAACAAACAGGGTTTTAAAAAGTCCATTCTGTTGGGCCCCGGAAAAGGGATGGTCAAAGTCCCGTGAAAAATAAAATGGTTGGGTTTTTAAAGACTCCTTTTTTTCCGGGAATTCTAAATCTGGAGGTCCCTGCAGGTTTTTTGGGGCCCTCTTTCGTTTCCCGGGCAGGGAAAAGTCCTTTTGTCCCCGGGAAACTAAAAAAATGGTTGAAAAAACTCCCTTTTTTCCGTCACTTTTTTTAAAAGTGGGGTTTCATGCAGTTTTGGGCCCCAAAGCTGGGTCCAGGACGGGAAAAGTATATGGGCCCCCTTTTTAAACTAAAAATTTTGGTTGGGAAAACTCCTTTTTTTTCCGGGACTTTTTTAAAACTGGGGTCAAACAGGTTTGGGGCCCCCAAAGCGTGGCCCAGGACAGGTATGGCCCAAAGTCCAGTGAAAAATAAAAAGGTGGTTTTTAAAGACCTTTTTTTTTTTTTGGCACTTTTTTTAAACTGTGGGTCAGACAGGTTTTTAAAGGTCCATTCTGCCGGTACAGGAAAAGATATATCCAAAGTTTTTCCCCGTCCAAAAAAAAAAGGTGGTTTAAAGACTCCCTTTTTTTTTCCCACCCTTTTTTTAATCTGTGGGGCAGACAGGTTTTTAAAGGTTTATCGTTTGGTACAACAGGTATATTTAATTTCCCCCTTCAAAATAAAAAGGGGGGTTGAAAGACTCCTTTTTCCAGCACTTTTTTTAAACTGGGGGGCAAAAAAGGTTTTTGGGGGTCAAAGCGCCCTTCCCCCCGAACGGGATATTCAATGTCCGTTTTAATTTAAAAAGAATTTTTCAAAACATACGCCTTCTGGCCCCTTTTTAATTTTTGGGTCAAGCAAAGGTTTTTGGGTCATTCCGTTTGGGGCCCAAAACAGGGAAAAATAAATGGGCTTTAAATTTTTTTTTTGTGGGGTTTTATAACCTAAGTTTTTTTTGCCTGAAAATGTAGCACTTTTCCCCTTTTTAAATGTTTTTTGGTGTTAATTCCCTTCTCCAACCCTTTTTTTGGGTGTAAAATAAAGGGGTTTTTTTGCTCCTCCCAAAAGACTTTAAAGGGCATCGGGGATAATCAATCGACCCATCAAATATCTTTAATTTATAATTGCCATTCACTATCGACCCTATACGATAGTCCCAAGTAATCGCCATTTACTAGTTTTAAAACCTTTTTTTTTAAAAAAATATTTGTAAAACATGGGGGCTACATTTGACTATGAAGCAAAGCAGACATATAGCTGCACCTCTCTGACTACTCTTTATTTTTAGTGGTTTCAACCAGGGCCCCATCTCCCCCAAAGGACCAAATTTTACTGTTTTATTGGGGCCTTCATGTTTTTTTTGTTGAGGACAAAGTTTTTTTACATCCTTGCTGGGGAAGTGTGGGTGTTTGCTTACCTCTCAAACGTGACCCAGGAGGCAGGTGGCAACCTGACTCGGGCTTACATTTATTATTTGCATACTCATAGGATGAGCAGTGCTGTCCAGCTCCCAAAACATAGCTTCTAATCAGGGCCGGTCACGGGTAGGCCCCAAGTAGGCGACCCCCTAGGGCGCCTCCCTCACCTTCCCCTAAGGGCGCCGCGGGGGCCCCCGCCCCTCGCCGGGCTTCCGGCCGCCCCCGGGGGCCTAAGCCCCGGCGGCCCCTCGGCCCGTTCGGGGAGCAGGAGCGAGCGCCCCCCGCCCCCAACGGCCCGGGCCCGCCCCCCGGAGGATAGCTGGATCCTCCGGTGGGCGGGGCCCGACACAGGGGGGCCGGGGGGTCCTCACAGCGGAGGACCCGCCGCGGCCCCGTCGCCCACCCGCACGTGGGATGATTTATTCACACGACCTGCCTACCTCGGGCGCACAGCGCGTCATAGGCTGTGCCCGAGGAGCCCGAGGAGCGCGCGGCTGAAAGGAGCGCGGCCCGGAATTGGGAAAAGTATTAATGTTGTTGTTTTTAATGCCTGCCTGGGCCCCCTATATCCCGCCTGTGGCCCCAATAATGCCTGCCTGGGCCCCCCTAATCCTGCCTGGGGCCCCCCAAATAATCCTGCCTGGGGCCCCCTTACCCTGCCTGGGCCCCAAAACCTGCCTGTGGCCCCATAATGCCTGTGGGGCCCCCCCATAATCCCCTGCCTCCCGGCCCCCTTAGTACCTGCCTGCGGCCCCCATAATGCCTGCCTGGGGCCCCCCCAATATCCTGCCTGGGGCCCCCCCATAATGCCCCCCCTGGGGCCCCCCCAAAATGCCTCCCTGGGGCCCACCTAAATGCCTCCTGGGGCCCCCCATAATGCCGCCTGCGGCCCCCTATAGCCTGCCTGGGGCCCCCTATAATGCCTCCTCGGCCCCCAAAATCCCTGCCTAGGCCCACCTATGCCTGCCTGGGGCCCCCCTATATTCTGCCTGTGGCCCCCCATACCCCTCCCTGTGCCCCCCTAAATCCTCCCTGCCCCCCCTATAATGCCTGCCTGGGGCCCCCTAAAAATACCTCCCTGGGGCCCCCTAAAATGCCGCCTGGTCCCCCTATAGCCTGCCGGGGCCCCCCATAAGCCTCCCTGACCCCCAATGCCTGTCTGTGGTCCCCCCCAAAATACGCCGCCTGACCCCCCATACGGCTCCCCCCCTGTGGCCCCTATATGCCTGCCGGGGCCCCCACCCTCCTAGTCCCTGACGGCGTCTGTGGCCCCTATTCCCCTGCCTGGGGCCCCCATACGCCTGCCGGCCCCCCCAAATACCCTGCCTGTGGCCCCCTACCCTCCCCGAGGTTCCATACGCCTGCCTGGGCCCCAAAACCCCTCCCTGGGCCCCCCTCGCCCCCCTGGGGCCCCCCTATACCCTGCCTGGGGCCCCCAACGCCTGCCTGTGGCCCCCAAAAACCCTCCTGAGGTCCCAAACCCCTGCTTGGGCCCCATACGCCTCCTGAGGCCCCCATACGCCTCCTGTAGCCCCCATAAACCCCGAACCCCTACAATAAAAAGCCTGGCCCACTATAACCTGCCTGAGTGCCCCATATTAAAACCTACCTGTCAAAGGGGGACAATACTATTACCCGCCTGACTGAGAGGGCATAAAATTTACCCGTCCCCACAAGGGGACTTATAAACCCCTTAATTAAGGAGTTACGGAAATGTAGGAAAACTAAGATATTTTTGTCCAAAACCTCAGGGAAGGTATTGGCCGGGAGCAATCAGCAGAAGGTGGGAACCGGGTAAAAAAGAAAAAGGGAAAATGAACGACCTGATCAGAAAAGATGTTCCTGTGATTCACTAAATGTTAACTGCATTTTAATACTTAATGTCTGCAGAGCCAAATAAACTAGGGATTACCACTATATTTCACTGAGGCGGTGGTATAAGTAATCAGAGCCCGTGTACAGTGATTTTTCACATGTGGGGGGTTTCGTTCGGTCGGGGGCTGGCAGGATTTTTATGAGCCCTTAATATAATAGTTTTGGGTCTTGGTTTTGTAGGGGTTTTTTAGAACAACCCCAAACGTCTGTAGATTTGCTCCATGTATCGGGGGATTATTTAGTCTTTATTTAGGGGTATTGACTTCATACGGAGGGGAGCATTTTGAAAATGCAAATTTGTAGGGCTTTTTTTATTGTGCATGACTCGAGGAAAGGGCGGGAGCAAAGGGAATTGCAGAAAATTAGTGACAGGACCTGGCGCAGGGGGAAGGAATTAGGGTGTGTGTGTGGGGGTATTTTTTGAGAGCGAGGGGGGGGGGCGCCATTGGGGGTACTCGCCTAGGGAACCAAAATCCTTTCCCCCGGCCCCGTTCTAATCAACTTCCCACTTTTTCCCCGAATGTTTTGAAAACTTTCAAGAAAATGGGAGGCTTTCTGGACTACCACAAGATTTGTGAAGTCCCCCAGGGGCGTATATATGCAGTGCTTGTATGATGCGGGCTCAGAAGCTGCACTCACATCATCTACAGCAGGAACTGGACGTAATGTACAACCAGACTTCCACTGCAACAGCCAGGAATTAGCTATCATCCCCCTGTTTAACCCCATAGAAGTTATGGTCATTGGCAGCCTCAATATCAAGGTGGTTGATGGAGGGAAGGGGCTACCTCTGTCCACCATCAAAATCCCTAAAATGCGATAATAGATTTCTGGTGGATGCTATGGGATCCGGAGGTCAAATAATGGCCTCAGGGTTTGCTATGCACAGAAGCCGCGGTTTAACAGACAGCATGTCACAGGCATGATACATAGCACTACAGTAATGTACAGTAATGTATTATGTTTTATGAAAGCAATAAAGCATAATCTAGTCCCATTGTGGGATTAATAAAAAGTAAAAAAAAGTTAAAAATGTTTGAATATGTAAAAAATCGCAAACTCTCAACCTCCTCAATGAAAACTAGCAGGTTTAAAAAGTAAATCTGTTTTCCTTAATCCTGTCAGCAGCACAATAATAATTTTCATGGACTATTAATGTACTAATCAGACAGATGGAGTTTTTGATGAGATGATAACTAGAAATGGGCGAATCGATTCTAACGAAGTGAAATTCGTTTAGAATTTCAGGAAAACTTCGATTCTGAACGAAGTCGAAGTTTGGGGTACTTCGGGTGAACGAAGTGTGCTTTTGATTGATAAAATGGCTGCGAGCACATGGCGCTACATGGGGGAAAGAAGTCTGGGAGAAAGAAGGGCGTAGCCTGCATGACATGTGCAGAGATGAAGCCAATCAAGACCGCGGATTCTGTGTCGTCACCTCACTATATAAGTCCGGGCGCGATGCTGGGAGCTCATACCGCTTTCACTGTACTGAGAAGGGAAGGTGCTGCTGCAGCTGCTTATGATAGCTGATACAAAAGAACTCATTTTTAGATAGCGATTTTTGGGGGGTGTCACAGCTTATCTCAGAGACTGCTTTTTTAAACGTTCAAATTCTGTTTTTTTGGGGGGGGTTTTGGGAAAATGAAGTCCCGTGTGGGGCCAAGGGCAGTTGAAATATACTTTAAAATTTCTATCTGTTTACAGCACATTGAATATCCAAGGGTTTTTTCTAACCTTTTCCGGTTGTATTCTTTTAAAAAGAAACAGCGTTTTTAAAACCCAAATCCCATTTAATTTTTTGTTTGCTCATTTTTTTGCGAAATTTGTTTCCGGGTTAATTAAGCGTTGTTCGGGCTGTTGGGGTCAAAAAAAGAAACTTTTTCCCTTTTCCAAACCCGCCCAAAAAAGAAAAGAAAATTTTTTGGGTTTTTGGTTTAATCATTAATTTAAATTTTCCCAAAAAAACCCAAAAGGTTTTTAATTTACAAAAGTTTTTTTTCTGTTTTGTGTACCGTAAAAATCCCCAAGCCATTTTAGCCCGCTAAAAAGCGGTAATTTTTGGTTGCTCTTTTTCTTTTGGGGAAATTTAGATCCGGGGTTTAAATTTAAGCGTTTTCGGCTGTTTGGTCACTAAAAGAAAAAACCTTTTCTTTTTAAAATTTCCAAAAAAAAAAGTTTTTTGGGTGTAGCAAAAAATTTTCACAACCCGGGAAGGTTTTAATTACAAAGGGGTTTTTTTGGGGTGGGTGGTTTTTTTTGTTGGTTTTGTTACCGTAACTTAAAAAAGCCAATTTAAACACCTAAAATCGGTTGTAAAATTTTTTTTTGCCTTTTCCTTTTGGCGAATTTAATCCGGGGGTTTTTTTTGGGGGTTTGTTCTGCTGTTGTGGTACAAAAAAGAAACTTTTTTTTTCACCCCCAAAAAAAAGAAATTTTGCCTTTTAGCATAATTCACAACGAAAGGTTAATTAAAATTTTTTCTGTTGTTGTTGTAGGGGTAAAAAAAAGCCATTTTAACACGCTAAAAGGGGAAATTTTTTGGTTGCTCATTTCTTTTGGGGAAATTTTAATCCAGGGTTTAAAATTAAAAGGCTTTTCTGTGTTGTGGTCACTAAAAAAAAACTTTTCTTTTTCACCCCAAAAAAGAAATTTTCCCTTTAGTTTAAAAAAATTAATTAAAATTTTCCGGGAATTTTTGTTTTTTAAGCATTTGTTTTTTGGTTGCCTTTTTTTTTTTACCCCATTTAAAATTTTTTTTACAAAAAAAAAGGTTCCCCCCCCCCCCCCTTTTTTTGGGGTTTTAAAACTTTTTCCATGACAAAAGTTTCCCAATTTTTTTAGGGCCCATTTGTGGGCGAAATTTTATACCCAAAAGGGGTTTCCCCAAACTTCTTAGGGGGTTTTCATTTGGAGGTAAAATACGGGTGTGTATTTTATCATATACAGATTTTTCTTCAAAACAGTTTTGTACATTTTAGAACAAAAAATATGTCAACAAGAGGGTGGCAGGCTCTTCACCTGCGATTTGGAAAGTGGCAAAAAATTTTGGGGAAAGGACCAGGGTCGCCCCCCCGGCAGGGACATCGCGCAGGGGCACTGGGTGACCCCCAAAAACTCCCGCTGTAAATCTAGCCCCCGTGTGTTGTTCAGAAACCCCAATTTTGTTTTAAATTGGTTAAATAGGTTTTTCCTCCCAGAGGGACATCTGACAACCCCCAGCCGAGATCGGTGGGAAAGTCAACATTTCCCCCTTAATTTGGGCCCATGGCCCAGGGGGCGGGGCCCAGCGGCACTAAAATTTCCTAAACCCCGGCCTCTCCCCCTTTCCGGTTCCCTCACCCCAGAGATCTACTATGGGGTCTGGGCTAAAGCCCCAAACTATATACCCGGGATGAACAATTTGAGGGGGCATTCAACATTATTTGGAAACCCCGAAAATGGGGCCCCCCCCCAATTCCCCCCCCTGGTTTCCCCTTCCCGGTGGGAACCAAGTATGGTTTGGGGAGAGGGGAATGGGGGGCCCCATTTTGTGGGGGGTCAGCCTGTGCAAAAAAAGACCGGTGATGGGGGACGGGCGTGACGATGAAACAAAAATTTAGATGATGTTTGTAGCCGACCGCACTTGGGGGGGGGGGTTTTGAAACCCGGGGCTTCGTCACATCAGGGGGAAGGGGGCGTCAGTTTCGCTTTCGGGCAGCAGCGCAGCCAGCAAGTGATTTTATGTGTGGCCGGGAGTCAGAAAGGGGAAATAAGCGTTTTAGGTGGGGACCCAAGGGCCACAGGGTAAAAAACCCGTTTCGCAGGTCCAAAAAAGTAGCGGAAGGGGGGGCTAAAGCGAGACACCCGGGGGGTATAGTCACTCATTGCGGACCGATGGGTAAAATCAGATACTCCGCGGTGGGGGCAGTTTTTTTGGCAAGACCCCGGAAAGGAGCCGAATATGGGTATATTTTAAAATTTTTTTGGGCAGAAATTTAAAAGCGGGGGCCAGGGAGCAACCTTGGCACCAGGGCCCCTTCGTCAACAAAGCGGGCGTACCACCCCGGTGGCTTGGGAAAACCCGTGGCTCGGGGATTGGTGGCCCCTCTTTCCGCCCAGAAAACAGCAGCAGCAGCAGGGGGACCGTGACAAGCATCCCCTTTTCGGGAAAGTAAAGGTCCCCCACCTTTTCAGAAGGGAGCTGTTTTTCTTTGCCCTTCCTCCCCCCCCGGCAGATGCCCCCCTGCCCCTCCTACTCATGCCCACAGTCGTTCAGCGAGGCGTTTGGGCAAAGGCCCCCCCCCCCCCATTTTTGCTTTCCAAACCACCCAAAGGTGCAGAAGCGGGACCGTCTCCTGTCCAAGTTGTTGGTCTGCAGTCCCCCCCTTTCCCAAATGGGGGACTCTGCCCATTCAGAGAACTAAGGTTGGCCGAGCCGAGTTTTGGAAGTTCCAAGCCGTAATTTTTTTTCCAAAAAGGCAGTACCAAAGCCCTTAATAAATATGTAAAAACAAAAGGGGGGCCAGTCCTTGAGTTTTTTTCGGTTTTTTCCCAAGGTGTAGGGCAGCCCCGGAGTCGGGAACTGTAATACGGTCGGGCCCCGTAATGTCCTTTAGGCCCATTTGGGTGAATGTGTTCCTGCCCAGGAAACCCCAAAAACCCTTTGGACAGGGCCCGAGTTTTTCCCTCCACGTTGTAAAACGGGCGGCTCCTCGCCAATGTGGCCTCCCCCCCTCCACCCAACCACCACCAATCTCACCCTTAACAAGTTTTTTGGGGCTCCATAAACCACATGTTAGGGCACAGCTGTGTCACCCCGTTCTACATTTGGCTTGCATGGGTAAAACGAAGTACACAGAGGGGGAAAATTTTCTCCGCGTCATGCAGCAAGAAATCGATGTGGGCTTTCTCCGCCCCCAAACTGAAAATTGGAAACATTGTCGGTGATGGAAAAGGGGGAGGAACTTTGGGGGTCCATGCTGCACCAAGGAGGGAGGGTCCATGCCCCAGCATGGCGCACTTTGTTCAACTGGTTGTGAAAAGGTTCCTAAAGGGTTTTCCCCCGATTTTCGGGAAGATTCTAAAAAATGGCCAGGAAACTTTTCATGCACTTCATCCATTCCACAAAGCCAGGAAAACCCTCCCCAGTTGCAGCGGCAGAAAAAGGGCCCCCCAACACACTCTGAAAATGGCCCTGTTTCCACCCGTTTGGGAAATTTCCGCCCGCCATGTTGGACCGACCCGTATAACAGGGGGAAGGCCATTAAAGTTTTTTTTTATTATCCAGGCGGGAAAAGGGGTACTCCCCCGTGGGAACTTTGATGTCAGCCGTTTGGGAGCTCAGTGACACCCGCCGTTTTTGAGGGGCCCTTCGGGGGAGGCCCACTTGTTTTTCAGTCGCCAGGGGGCCCACGGGATGAATAAAGTCATTCCATGCTTGTTTTTTCTGGGAAAAAGAGTGAAAAAAAATTTTCCCGGGCAGGGGGACTGTAGACCCTTGGGGGACTACATCTCGCGGCCCCAGAGTCCAGTGGGGGGCTGAAATGGAAGGGGGAGGAGGATGAGGGGCATTTTGGGGCCGAAGCATTGTTGGTTTAAAAAATTGGATTTTCTACCCCGGGGACAAGAGAGAGGAGCAGGAGGGGCTGGAGGAGGTGGGTGGAGATTAGGGAAAACGAGGCAGAAACCCCAAGCAAACCCTGGGGAGTATTTAAATGGAGAAGGAGGCCCGGGGCCCCCCGGGGTCATTGTGCAGATGGCCCCCCAGCAAAGCTGATTTGGGTTGGGTTTGGGGCCGGGAAAAGTCCCATACGGGGAGAGGGGTGACCCTTTTGGCTCTCCCCCCAATTTTACCCTTGCTATCGGGGCCAAAAAAGGGGGCCTTTTTTTTCAGCTGCTGAGAGGGAGGACAAAAATCAAATACTATAGGGAAAAACCTCTGTAGTTAGTGGGCCGCTGCCCATGTGCGGCAAACGTCCTCCTCTGAAGGTTGACCGGGGGTTTTTTCAAAGGCTCAGTATCTGCCGCGGTGGGTGGGGGAAGGTGGGGGGGTAGGGGCAACCCCGCTCCATCAGCAGGACCTGAGTTGGGGTCACTGATGAGCAGCTTCTTTCCCCCCGCCTTTGAGGAGGGGGAGTTGCCAGCGCGCAACAGGACCTGGAGCAGACCCTAAAAATTGGCCTACTTGGAAAGCACCCCCCCATTTAAAAAAACCCCACTACTTGGGGGGCCCAAAAGGATGGGGTGGCCCCTTGGGGTTTTGAAAGAAGGTTCCCGGGGCCCCAATTACAATTTTTAAACCCAACTACGGGTAATAAACCCCTTAGATGAAGACTAAAAATACTGTCTGGGCAGGGGAATTAGACGTGGCGACTACTTCGGGCCACTGAGTCATGGGGGAATGAATGGAGAGAGGAGGAAGGATGAGGGACATTGGAGCAGAAGCATTGTCTGCCCGTAAAAATGGTGGATATCTACCCAGAGTGAAAGAGAGGCAGGACGCAAGCACCTGTGGAGTACATGGAGATGAAGGAAGTCGAGGCAGATGACCCGACAATGCACGTGGCAGTATAACAGCTGGAATAAGCAACCTACCAGAGATATTGTCCATATGGCCCGCAGTTCCTGATTTGGTTCATCAGTGAAATGCCGATGTACATCGTGACTTAGAGGGTGATCTCTGCTCTATACCCTATTAGGGAACCTTGCTATCGTCCTGAATTGAGGAGCGTTTTTTCAGCTCCTAAGGGGCAATACTCAATATATAGGAAATCCGTAGTTGTGGGTTCGAGCACCTTTGTTTGGGACTCCATCCTCTGAATGGTTGATCTTTTCAGCGCTTAGATTACTCGCGGTCGGGGGTGAAGGTTCCAGGGGGGAGCGCCCTAGTAGGGCAGTCCCATGCAGGCAGTACTGGACTCTGGATAGAATTTAGGGAGTCTTTCCTTCAACTGCTAGTTTTGAGTAGAAGTGTATGTTCTATGCACTCACCTAGGTGTTCATACCTGTAGTTGTGGTCTACTGGAAAGCACTCTGCCAGCCCAGTTAGAAGATCCGCTGGTACACTGGCAGCCAAATATGTGTGGCCGCAACTTGCCGAGTTTGCAGTGGATAAGCTGTCTGCACGCAGGTTGGGATCAGAGCGGGTTTCAGAGCGGCGGGCCATCGTTACCCAAGAGAACCGCTTGTCCACGGAATTGGACGCGACCTTTGTCAGAGATCAGCATGATCGCCAGATTTCCACACACCATGCCTTAGACAGACTAATCACCTGACGCCTCACCCAAACTGTGAAAATGAGTCTGGGTTCAAACTACCTGCCTCAGCCACTATTCTGATACCGCCACCCGCCTGATGCCACACATCTGCTACCAGTTTCTCCATTTGCCACCAAACATCTTTACCAGGGACTGGTATTGCCACCCACCTCCACACTCTATCATTGTGCCACTCTATGACCTCATGCTGCTGCTGTGGCTGTTGCCGTGCCCTCCACACTGTGTCATTGTGCCACTCTCTGACCTCATGTTGCTGCTGCCGTCACCTCCACTCTCTGTCATTGTGCCACTCTGTGGCCTACTACTGTTTTTTCAACTCCAGAATGTCATTGTGCCATTGTCTGACCTCATGCTTCTGCTGCTGCTCCTGCCGTGACCTTCACACTCTGTCATTGTGCCACTCTGTGGCCTACTCCTGTTTTTTCCACCTCCAGAATGTAATTGTGCCACTCTCTGACCTCATGTTGCTGCTGTGCCCTCCACACTGTGTCATAGTGCCACTCTGTGGCCTACTATTGTTTTGCCACCTCCAGAATGTCATTGTGCCACTGCCTGACCTCATGCTGCTGCTGTGGCTGCTGCCGTGACCTCCTTTCTGTCATTGTGCCACTCTTGGCCCACTCGTTTTTGGCCCCCTCCCATTGTGTTATGCCCAGTCTCTGACCTATGCTGCTGCTTTTGTTGATACCGTGACCCCACACGTGCATTGTGCCACTCTTTGACCTTTATGCTGGGTGTGGTGCTGCCTGCCCCCCCATGTGTCATTTTGCCATCTGTGGCCTACTCCTGTTTTTCCCCCTCAGAAGTCTTTGTGCCCCTGTTGATCATGTCTGCTGGGTGCGCAGTGCCCCCCACACTCTGTCATTTTGCCACTCTTGGCTACTACTGTTTTGCCACCTTCCAAAGTCTTGTGCCACTGTCTGACTCAAGCTGCTGCTTTTGCCCTGCCCTAACCCCCAAAAATCTGTCATTGTGCACTTGTGGGCCCAATCCTGGTTGGCCCCCTTTCACTCTGTATTGTGGCCACTCTTCCTCAAACTGCTGTGTGGTGCTGCCCGGGCCTACCCTGTGTTTGTGCCTCTGTTGACCTCATGCGGGGGGCTGTGACTGCTGCCCCTGCCCTTCACACCCCGTCATTGTGCCACTCTGTGCCACTAGTTTTTGCCCCTCAGAATGTCTTGTATTGTCTGACCCATGCTGTGTGGGTGCTGCCCCTGACCTCCACCTTTTGTCATTGTGCACTCTGAGGCCCCACTCCCGTTTTTGCCCCTCCAGAATGATTTGCCATGTTGACCCCTGTGCTGCGTAGCTGCTGCCCGGGCCCAACCGTGCGCTGTGCCCCTGCGACCTTTTTTGCGGGCTGCTGCCCCCCCCCACACGTATCAATGTACCACTCTCTGACCTCATGTGCTGTACCCCACCTCCACTTCTGTCATTGGCCCCTTGTGGGTACTCCTGTTTTTGCCCCCCTCCGAATGCTTGTGCCACGTCTGCCTCATGCTGCTGCTGTGGTGCTGCCCTGTCCACAGTGTATCATTGTCCACTCTTTATCATCTGCTGCTGCCGTCAACTCCCTCCTTTACATTGTGCCATCTTGGCCCCATCCCGTTTTTGCCCCCTCCGAATGTATTGTGCCCTTGTTGACTCAGCTGCTGCTGTGGCTGCTGCCCCTGCTCCCCCTGTATCATTTTGGGACTCTTGACCCCATGCTGCTGTTGCCGTACCTCCATCTTGTTTGGGCACTCTGTGGGGGCCCCTCCTGTTTTTTTCCACCTCCGAATGCATTTGCCATTGCCTAACCTCAGTGTGCTGGGGCTGTGCCACCCCCCCCCCCCCCCACTTCTGTCATTGTCCATCTGTGGCCCATCCCGTTTTTGCACCCCAGAATGTCTTGTGCCATGTTGACTCATGTGCTGCTGTGGTGCTGCCGTTCCCCACAGTGTTTTATTTTCCACTCTCTGCCTCAGTGCTGTCCGTCAACTCCCCTCTCTGACATTTTGCCACTCTGTGGTACTTGTTTTTGCCCCTCCAGAATTCATTGTGCCCCTGTTGACCTATGTGCTTTGTGGCAGTGCCCCAAACCCACATGTGTTTTTTTGCCACTCTGGGCCCTACTCCCGTTTTTTCCCCCTCCAGAATTCATTTTGCCCTCCTGACCTTACTGCGGGGGCTGCCGTAACCCCCACATTGTCATGTGTTGCCACCTGGCCCCCAGCTGTTTTTTTCCGTTTCGTCCCATGACTTTATAGGCTACATTCCCATTTGAGTTTTTTGGTCTTGCCCGGGAATTTTTATAGTAAGCGATTTAAGGTGGGGCAGTCATCTGCGTGTCATTTTTACGGACTGGTAGGGGACCCCTGGACCACCGAAAGCGATGGGGTAAGCCACGCCAGAGAAAAATCTAAGTAGCCCGGGCAAAAAGATCCAGCGGGGAAATGACGGGGGTCCAAAACTTAAATAGAGACAGCGCCCGGCAATTACCCCCTTACTGGGCACGCCCCCTTTAAAACCTACATAACGAGGCGCGGCGGGGGGTCCACCCTTTTTTTGGGCCCAGCAGTGGACGGGGGACCGAACGGGAGCCCGGTCAGGTAAGAGCGGGCGGTTGACCACGGGCGAAGTGGGACCGCGGCGGCCCCCCTCCCCCCCCGGGGCCCTAATGGGGGAAAGGGTGCAACCGGGTCCTGGCCCGGGGCCGCGGCGAAGTTACAGTCCCCCCCCCTTGACCCCCCCTGTTCTTAGGTGCAAAAACCCTGGGGAGGAGGTTACGATTCAGGATGTTGCTTTTGGGCTCCAGCCCTCCCTCGGGTAAAACCCCTTCCCGTTCGGGAAAAGAGTTCCCCTTGCCTTCTTATCCCAGATGAAATTTACCTCAAAGATGTCACAGATTTGGCCCGGGGAAGGTTTTACTTTCCCTGTGGAAAAACGGTTCGGGACCAGCGGCTTAAGGGGGGGGAGACAGGGGATTTTTTGGGGGCCCGGAGGGATGGGGAAGGAGATTTTGTGTCCCCAGGTCAACTGCCGAAGAATTGAAGGGCCGAGGAACGAGGGCCCCAATTTAAGCTGGGAAACCTTCAGGGAGTCCCTCGAGGGAGCCAAATTTGTCCCCGGGGAGGAATTTTTGGGGGCAGGTCTTTCTCTTTACCCTGGTCTTCATACGGGAGAGGCCCGAAGTAGGGAACGTCGTCTCCTCCCAGAGGCTTGAACCCCGAATTGGTCGTTGAAGGGGCACACCGAATCAGTAGGGGGGAAAGGGGGGGGGGTGGGGTGGGGCCATGACACAAAGAATGGAGACACCCCGGGCTGCCCCCGAGACGCGATGGTTTAAAAAAAATTGGCCCCAAGGGAGCACTGGCCCAGTTGCCTGGTCCAGAAAAAAAGTGGAGGACCCCCAGAATCTGGTTCACCGCTCCCCCTCCCATTGGTTTGGGGTGATATGCTGACAAAAGTCAGCTTGATTGCAGAGGGGGCATGCAGAAAAAAATCGGGAAAAAAAATTGAACCCCGCGGTCGGGAAAAAGTGTGAAGGAACCTATAAAGTGGGAAAAAAAGTCGGAAAAAATGATTCAAATTTTGTGGAGCGAGCAGGCCGGGGAAGGCACGAAGGGGGGACATCTTGGAACCGGTCAAAAACCCCCCAGATGACCGAATTCCCCAGAGGGGGCCGGAAGGTCAGTGATAAAATCCATGATATGTGCGCCCAAAGGGATTTTGGGCACGGGCAGTGGATCAAGACCCCTGCGGGCCTGTGACGTGGGATCTTGTTCCAGACAGTGTAAGGCGACGTGAAGTTTTGACACCCTGTCCAGAGCGGCCACCAGGGGCCCGTGAGATCAAAAACGTAGGATTTCCGTGCTCCGGAATGACCACCCCAAAGGGGGAAGTATCCCCCCTTTCCAACCCTTTTCCTGCGTGCCGGCGGCAAAAAGTTTTGCCAGTGGGGACGTTTGGGATCGGGGGAGCCGGTAAACCCAAACCCGTTCGCGGAAATGAGTGTTGGGACAGGGTTTTTTCCCCGACCCCGCCCGAGGGCAGGGGAAGGGCGTCACCCTTGTTTTTTTTCTCACAGGTCGGAAAGTATGCAAAGTCGAAACTAAAAAAAGAGAGACCTCGGGCTTGGCGAGGATTCAAGCGCTGGCTGTCTAAAGGGTACATAAATTTTATGGCCCGAAGATGCGATTGGTTGAGCCCCCCCCGAGTGTCCCCACTCCTCCAGGGTCTTGTGGCCAAGAGCCCCGACCCCCCAATGGCATATTCCGCTCCCCGGCAAAAAGGTCTTAGAGAAAACCCCACTGGGGGGGGAACTTCCTTGGGCCCTTTTTGTGTGGGGACCCGCCCCCCCCCCAAAAGGAAGCACCCACCCCAAGGAAAACGGCACTGGGGATCAGGGGGGCCAAGCAGGTGCAGGGGAAAGGCAGTTTTTAGATAAAAAAACCCCTTCTCACCCTTGGGGCCCGCTTTGGGGTTCGCGTTTTCCTATGAGGGCCACGATAGGAGCCCCCAAAGTGGAGAAGTGGGGAAAAAATTTCGGTATAATTCGCGAACCCGGAAGCGTGGAGGCCCGAAGACGACGGGACGGGGCCTTTGTAGCACCGAGGAGTTTACGGGTATTTCGGGCCCTTTGGCAGGGGGACGATTCCCGGGGGAAGGGTAGGCTGGTCTGTTGGAAAAAAATTTTTCCCCCTTGGGGTACATTGTTTGTGCGCGAGCGAGAACCTGCGCACTTGGGTGGTTTGAAATGGGGGGGGGAAAAAAATTAGGAGTCACCAAGTACACAAAAAACCAGGGTAAAAGAGATCCGGAGAATCGTTAAAAAATTCTTGAAACCCCTGCGGAGCGTTTGCAGGCCCAAAGGGTCACGGTTTCGAAATGTCCATTCGGGTTTTTAACGGGTTTACCGCCCCCTCCCGAATTTGATGGGTTATGGGGCCCCTCGGACCAATTTTAAAACACTTTCCCCCCTTCAGGGGTCGAAAAGTTCTGTACAGCGGGAGATGGTACGGTTTTTTATGGTGATTTTATTGGTCCCCCGGTAGTCTATACCCGGACGGGGGGAACCATTTCTTCTTACGAAGAAAAACCCGGCTCCGGCTGGGGGGGGAGGACTTTCGGATAAACCTTTCTGCAAGTTTCCGTATGTAGGGCCCCAAAGGCCTGAGTCTCCGGTACGGGCAGCGGGGAACCCCTTCCCCGGGGGGGACTGTTCCCGGAAAGGGGGTCAATGGGGGAGTGTAAGGGCGAGGGGGTGGCAGCGTTCGGCCTCCTTCTCGGAGAAAAGTCCCCAAAGTCCGGTATCAGCGGTAGGCCCGGCAGAGGTCGGCAAGTGGGTGCGGGGGAAATGGGAGCCCGGGGGGTGGGGACCTCCAAACAAGGGTTCTGGAATTTTGGTCCCAAGCAGGACTCACCAGTTTCAACAGGTAGGGGCGTGACAATGCAGCCGGGAAACCCCCGAGGATCCCCGAGGAAGACGGGGGCAGAACGTGGAACCTGATCTTTCCTTTTGTAGACCCCCACCCGGAGAGTACTGGCCCGGGTTTTTACGGGTGGGATCGGAGGGGCTCCCCATAACCAAGAAATCCGCAAAAGGTTTTCAGGGGACTACGGCACGGGGTACCCGGGTTACTAAAGAAAAATGGATAAAGTTCCCCCGCCCCGAGTCCAGGGGAAAGGGTAGCCCCGGAAAAGAAGAAACCCCGGGCAAAGGGCATCACCCCCACTGGATCATAAAGTGGAGAGGGGAAAAAACTGCACCTAGGCCCTTCCCCACGGCACCTAGGTGAGAGCGTTTCCCGGACGTGTGGACGAAAGGGACCCTCGGAAGTGGTCCCGGGGTGGGCAGTAAGACATAGCTTTTTTGCCGACGGCGGTTTTAGCTCTTGCTCCTTAATGGGCCCGGGCCACTTTTTTGTAGGTTCCCCCCCTTGGGGGTTTAAGGGGGGGGAATTGGAGAATGCGGAACCAGGGGCAGGTTTAAAACGACGCGAGGGGAGCAGCCTCTTTTTTGGGGAAGTCTTCTCTCTCTGAACCTTTTATCGATGCTGGAAGGGGAATTTAATTCGTTCAGGGGGGACGGGGGGGTTCTTGCTGCCAAACGTCCCTTTTCCCGGGGCAGACCCTTTTTTAAGGGGGGCAGAGGGGGGGCATCTTTCCCTGCGAGCTCCCAAACCAGGGTATGGAATTGAAGCTAGTCTCCCCCAAGGGCTCGCCCCGCAAGGGTCAAGAGGGCGGTCCCCAAACGAGGAAGCAGGCCGCTCCCCGAAAACGGTGGGAATTCCCGGGGGGGTCTGTAGTTCCGCAGTCACAGGGTGTTCCTTCCCCCAGCGGGGTTGCCCAAGCCAGGGCCTTCCCGGGGAAGTAGGCTCACAAGAAGGCCACCCTTTGACCCCTCCGAGGGAAACTGGTCCGCCTCAGCTCCACGTCATAGAGCATTTGGTTTAAAGAAACCCCCGGGGAAACTTGGGATCCCCCGGGAAACTGGAGGGGAAGGGGAGCCGAAGCTTGGGCCCACGGTGGCCAAAGGGAAATGCAGATGTAACGGACCACAGCGGAGGCGGAACTGTGCTGGGATGCAAGGGGCTGACAATCATGGGGGAGAGTGGCCAATGCTGTCCCGTTGGCGATTTGTTGCGATTGCGGGCACATTGTCGTAAAATCCCGATGCTTGCAGAGGCACCTTGCGGGACCATGGGTGGTTTTCTGTAAAAGATTGTAGTGGATCCCTGGGCCCCCGCAAACGATGGGGTAAGCCTAATAGCCCCCTATTCACCCGAGCCCCCCGCAAAAAGGGGGTGGGTTTTCTGGGGTGGGCTCCGGTGTTACCCCGACGGACCGTTGGGCGGGAGCCCGGTGGCGAGGTACAAAAAAGTAATCCCGAATCGTATGGTGAGCGGCATATGGGCAGGGCAGGGGACAAAGGGTTTATGTGTGGACGGCAGAAGGTACGAAGGCGGCCGAGGTTCGGATCGAGAAACGTAGCAAGGTCTGGTACACGGCAAGGCACTATACTATCAGGAATGCTTTCTCAAAGGCACAGGGCAACAAAGATCCGTGGGGAAGTGAGGGTGGGTCCAAAACTTAAAAGAGAAGCGCCTTCCAATTAGCCAAATTACGGCGCACTGCCCCTTTTAAAATCTACTTTGAAGAGCGCGCGTGCGCTAGGGGGCGCGCATGCGCATTTTGGCCAGCAGGGGAGGGCGGGACCGAACGGGAGCGCGGTCAAGTGAGGAGACGGGACGGATGCGACCACGGGCAACAGTAGGACCCGCGGCGGCACCCGTCCCCGCCGGGGACCTGAATCGGGGGACACGGGTGCGAACGCGGTCCGTGGACCGGACCGCGGCGCAACCCGTTACAGTCATACTAAAACACAACATTGTCTGAAGACCAAACCCAAAGCTCCCTCTGCATATTTAAGCATGGACAACGTTCTACAGGACCTGCAGGCTCTGTGCAGCCTGGAAATAGCTGTTTTTTAACGCGATTCGTCCCAAAGCAATTCAGACTGAAACTAATTTTGTCGGAAAATTTGGCGAAATCACCGAATCCAATTTTTGAGAAATTCCTCCATCTCTAATGATAACCTATATAATGGACCCTCAAACTCCACCCCCTTGTGTAATTTTTTTTTTAGAAGATTAGACTGGGAATAGGAAACGAGCCTTCTGATGCTGAAAGGAGTAAGGTAAAATAGATTTGCATTCTAAAATGTCCACTTACCTTGTGTTCCTTTTAGCAACACAATAATAGGGAGAATCCATTAGGGATAAACTCTTTGTACTGTATTGAGGATCAACCTTCTGGAGATGGAGACATCTAAGGGCCTTTTCAGGATTCAGTAATGCCAGTTTAAAATGAGTAGGTTGCACCAGATAACGTAATTAGAAGATTTTCAGATTTATTGAAAGGGGCAGTTTTATCCAGTTACATTCTGAGACACACATTGAGTGAGACACTTATCCCATCTTCTTGTGAGGTTTTTGCAGGTAAAGGAATTATGTTATTGATATTTATCTGAATCAGTTAATAATCCATCCTTTCTCTGTTAAACACTGAAAAGTGAGTAGTAGGTATTTAGAATGGGCCTGAGTGCTGTGGGCTCCAAGGAATGGAGGTAAAGCTAAATAAGAGACAATTGGGGAATCACTTGTCCTACTTCACATGGGACAGAAAAAACACAATAGGATGGAGTCTGGGGGTCTATTATATAACACACAGTCTCAAAACTTCCAGCTGTTCTAATAGTCTGCAGGGGAAATAAATTAATTTTTGTGCTAGTGACAGGGACACAAACGAACACCTTATTTTGTAAAAAATAAATAAATAAAATAAATAATGCATACATATAATTATTGCAGTGTCTGCAACAATCAAATCTATAAAATTATCATGTCAGTTAATTTGTATGGTTAACAATATATAGAAAAATAAAAAATAAAAAGCTATGCCAGAAAAATATATTTTTGCTTATCGAGTCTTACAAAAAACTTAATAAAGAGCTCAAAAACTCTTAAATACCCCAAAATATTACCAATAAAAATATCAACTATGAAAAAGTAGAACCCTTGAATAGGGAGCTTGTGCATGTAGTCTGCATTTCATCTTCCCTTCAAAATGGCTTGTATTGAGCAGCCTGAATTCCGTTCCCTTCCCTCTGTGACATTGTGCCTCTACACTGCACCCCAAGGATTGTGTTGTCTGGCAACTAGAACACAATTTGTAGAGCATACAGGATACAACACCAAACATCCCAGTCCCCGACCCCCATAGTTGTTTTTTTCAGCTTAGTGCCAACACAAACACCACCAATGACTCAGTATACCAAGTGGCACATATGGTCCTATGTGGGAGCACTTAAAAGTGCTGAGACAGTGGCACCTACACAGAGCTTCACTTTTGTGGCCCCTTCAGAGTAAAGTGCTGCGTTGGACCAGGGCTCACTCATGTACTCAGTGAGTAATGAAGTATATTGCTTGAAAACTATCACAATCATCATATACACCGATAAATAATTAGACCAGGGTCTGCAAATTAAACAGAAATACAGACCACTAATATGACCCACGTATTATTTAATAACCTAGAAGAGACCCACAAAACCATAAAACAATAACAAGATGAACAGCAACTTGTTCTAAACCAACATGATCTGCATATCTGGTCTTTAACATAGTGGACAATGCAGGAAACACTGGCACCTCAAGATCACAATTTTAATTCTACTAATCATATATAACTTAGAGTTGAATGAACCTTTAGATATAGACTTGGATATTAATGGAGCACATTGCTCACTGAGCCAATGTAATTAATAAAATTTAATTTTACTTAGGTAGGGACAAGATAATGAGAAAATCCACACCAAATAAACTACTGAATTTAATGACACTAAACTACAATTTCTGACAGAGTTTTCCAAAGCTTTTTTGGCAGGAAAGAGGATCTTCCACTTTTTACTGGCTATCTGTTTCAAGCATAAAATATTTATGTGCATTGTTTAAAAGCATACAGGTGCCTTATAAGTGTCAAAGACTCTACAGACTCGTTACTTATTAAGTTGTAGTCTTCAACCAATAGGTAGCAAGGACCGACAGTCATTAGCTTCTGCCCGACTACCAGACCTTCAAATGATATTCGCATCACCTGCCCAGGTTGATAAGTAATTTCCTGTCTCGATACATACAGATTAGATATTCACTGACTGCCCTCAGTATGTTTTTGATTAAGATTTACGGAGACATGTATGACTGGATTTTTCACCCTTTTCTGGAGTAAAATGCGGCTAATTGAGCCGGCTACAATGTCTAATATGCCTAATGAATGTGTTAGGCACATTGTTCGTAAGACTCAACACTTTTTAATGTGCCTAACATGAGGGGCGTTTTGGGGGCCTTCTGTTGGCGTGTCAAACCACACTCGTATTATTAGACACATATATGAATGTGGTTCAGCAAAACCAGGCGCATTACTGCTCGAGCAGGCAGACCTATTTCAATGTGGTCTGCCTGAGCCTGAGGAGTCGAAGTTGAGCTAGATTTGCTGTTAGGGAAAAAAGTGTCCAATATTTCTCAACTTATACCAGTACAATAATAAAAAGTAATTTATTATAATTATCAAACTGTATAATCTTTAATTATTTAAATTTAATGAAAAATGTGATCATATAAAATATAAAAATATATAATATCCCCAAAATATAAAAAATATCTCCTATAAAATGTATTTAAAGTTAATAGAATCCAAAACTAATTTTACCTTAAATAACTCACTGATTATGTTGTTCAGATTTTATATTTTAAATTTTTACTACATTAAATTTGAAATTTATATTTGCTGATCTCACCCTTTATTCTACATACAGTGGGGAAAAAAAGTATTCAGTCAGCCACCAATTGTGCAAGTGCCCCAAAAATGCAGTAAAAATGCACCTAGAATACACCAAAGTTTGGCATTAAACTGCCATACCAATCCATACCATGGCTGAGACAAAGTTTGGCGCATAACAGTCCATGCGCTAATGTTTGCCGCATAACACACACATATACTGTCATATTCTACACTCCTTTGTTTCGATTTAGAACTGATTAGTCTGCACCAAATTCATATATGTCACCCTCAGTCTGCAAGTAAATGCTCGTAAAGAGTATATCTGATTTTCTGAAATACCACCAAAGGGACACCAATTCATTGCCCATTCAAAAGAAGCAGTTAAAACCTCTTTTTACAGAACAGGCACAACTTAAAAGGGAGAAGGCAGAACTAATTGTTAAACTTATTAAGAATTCATAAGCTTAAAGGAGTTGTCTCCCTTCAGAGTTTCAGACAATGCATGAATGAAATACTCTGCCACTTCCTGACTCATTTGCATATGCTCATTTGCATACAGCTTGTACAGCTCCATGCACAGTGCTCTGCTTTCAGATGCTAATTAGAACAGATTAGCTTCTCAAACTACTAACAGGACTTCTTATCTGATCCCCAAAACAAAAGCACTGATTACAGTTCTATTTATTTTACATAAATAAAGCTTTTTACTGCTGAGCAGCAGAGGACACTGCTGTGACCTGAGTGATGACTCTGTCACTCACTGTTATCTAATTGAACAAACAGCAGGGGGAGAATTGTATACAGGTCAATTACTGAGGGAACTGAAATAGCCAGGGAGGTCATAAATTCTCTTGTATCTCCTTAGGGAAAACAGAGGAACAAAGCAATATATTTGGAAAATGTCTTTATTTTGTGTTCCCTACAATTTGAAAGCTATTCTTTGTAGCGAGACAACCCCTTTAATTCTGCTATTGAAAATCTGACAAAACTAAATAATTCAGAACTTAGATCTCTTTTGTTGCAGAAAATTTGATCGAACCCATCACCACTTTCCACGACACTCTAGACCAGTGATGGCGAACCTTTTTGAGACCGAGTGCCGAAACTGCGACCGAAAAATACCTTAGTTACCGCAAAGTGCCGCCACCGCCGGCACGAAGCAGGGAAGTAACGTTGGGAAGCAGGGTCGCACAACAATTTAATAGGAAAGGGGTGTGAAGCCACTTAGCCATCCCCCTGCCCATACTTCCACTATACAGTGACCATATAGTGGTAGATAGCAGTGTACCCCAGGTGCTCCAGCCCGACAGTTGACTGATTTTAAAAGCACAAACACCACGAACACATATCACCAACACATAGTGACTGAATAATACCCCAACACCACCACCACCACCACATAGTGATGAATAATACCAAACACCACCACAAGATTGACTGAATATACCACAACCCCACCACATAGGACTGGAAAATATACCACAACATCACCACCACCACCACATATTGACTGAATAATACCACAACACCACCACCACATAGTGATGAATAATGCCAAAACCACACCACCACATACTGACTGAATATACCACAACACAACCCAAAAAAGACTGAATAATACTGCTACGTATCCCACCACAAAGTTGACTGAATTAATACCACCCAACCCCCACCACCACCACCCCCATAGTGATGAATAATACCACAAAAACCCCCCACCACCACATAGTGACTGAATAATACCACAAAACCCACAAAGTGATGAATAACCCGTAGTACCCAAGTGTTTAGCGATTTTATCGACAAAGTTGAAAATTCGGCACGGTTTTTATGGTAAACGGGGTTTTTTTGATCACGCGTAATTTAGTTAAAAAAATTGCGCAAAA
>JAODAL010046766.1:0-30590 GCA_025379985.1 Phyllomedusa bahiana
GATTCCCTTGGCTCCTCTGGGCTGAACCCGAATCTGATTCCTTGGCTCCTCGGGCTGAACCCGAATATCTGATTCCCTTGGCTCCTCCGGGCTGAACCCGACCATCTGATTCCCTTGGCTCCTCCGGGCTGAACCCGACCATCTGATTCCCTTGGCTCCTCCAGGCTGAACCCGACCATCTGATTCCCTTGGCTCCTCCGGGCTGAACCCGACCATCTGATTCCCTTGGCTCCTCCGGGCTGAACCCGACCATCTGATTCCCTTGGCTCCTCCGGGCTGAACCCGACCATCTGATTCCCTTGGCTCCTCTCCTCCTCGGTATAACGGGCGACTCCCCATTCTCATTGCTCCTATAACATTACTATGGCTGCACTGGTTCCCATGATACATAACTGACCATACTGGGGGCTGATCTGCAGGTTTTCCGCTGCTCAGTTCATCACTTGGAAGCTCCTGAAGCTCTTACACAGGACGCTGGATTCCTCCTATTATGGATTTTCTCTTCTATCATTGACTTGTTAGATAATAAAGATGATAGAAATCTAGAGAAGTTTACCTCTCCGGTCACCAGGTGGAGGATCTCCAAGGTGAGGTCTAATATTCTTCTGCTGATCTCATTCCTGTCCATGTCCATCCTTGGTGGGTCATTCAGGAGAAGGAACGCTGTGTATGAGAATAGGAGAAAACTGGATGAACTGGAAGGTTCTAGTACTGCAGGCGCCTTTATGGAGAAAGGAGGGGCCCCAAATCATACAGGGGCCACATCATGTGTGACATACAGAACCTCTGGGGGCAGAGGAGAAGCAGCTTCTCAGAGCCGTCACCACATGGATACAGGGTGTTCCCAACACATCCACAGGATATTCCATAATGTCTGATAGATGAGGGCCCCACCTCTTGGGGCAGCGCTCTACTGTGTCTGTAATTCCTATAGAAGTGAATGGAGACACCCCTGTACATGTATGGCCCCTGTTAAGGATGCAGGAAAGTGTTAACTCCGAAATTCAGCTGAATTGGACAATCTGAGTATATTTACCATCTTCAAGGAAACCTGAACAATGTGTGTGTTTGCTAACTTCAGGACAGCTATTCGGACAACAAGACACTGATTGTAACTCGCTCTGACCAGAGAGATAAGACAATAGTTACACATTATCTCACCTTACTTTGTGCTGAAGTGAGCAACTCCCAAAAGTGTATAAAAACTTGTAATCTGCAAATAAAGCTCAGTTCTGATGTGCTCTGGGCACCAGACTGCTTATATGGTTGAGCACGATTGTCTCACTTGTGTTCCATTATATGAGCGATTGCAGACTGCAGCTGCATCTAAAATTACATCCACTCCTGTACTGGACAGTAAGAGTGTGTGATCACTCTCAATTGGCTAAACCTATCAGCTGGCGCCCGAACAGGGACCGGGAGCATTCCAGCCGTACAGAGGAACGGGTCACTTGGACACACTCAGCCGGGAACGCTCAGAACCTACTGGCCAGGTAAGAAAACACTTTTATGTTTCTTACGATGGTTTCTGTGCCTTCCGTTGACTGTGATCCCCGACCCGTCCCAAAGTACATATAGAGGTTGGTAATGTCCGGTCCTATTTGATAGACAAAGAACCCTGCCAGTCGGAGTGGATAGATATTGTGTGAATGTATGAGCTGTTCATTTATTTGCCAGATTAGGGAAGAGGATTGCCTAACTGAGACATGTCTGCGCTCTGAAAGGAGGGGCATGATCCCATGCTTAACCTCGGTAATACGGCAAACTAAGTGACAGTTGTATGTTGGGAAGTTGGTGAAGCGTATGTTTATAAGTCCCGTGACTGATTCTGATTGAACTACACCCTTGCATCCGAAAGGATGGGTGTATGGTGTGAGAGGGGGAATAACGGGACAAAAAGAAAGAAAGCGATAGGAAGAAGGTCCAAAACTTTAGACACTCTAGTATGTTCGAAGAACTTCTAATCCTGATCCCAGTATTAGCCTTTGCTGTATAAGGTATACAGGAGACAAAGGTGGGGGGCATACAGAGCCCTGGAATATACTTGCTGCTTAAGAGGAAGCCAAGGGGAAGGAATAGGGAAAAGTTCCCTTGCATAAGTCCCTCAAAGGAGAGGATACATTCCCCATAAGGCACTTAAGACAAACGGGATGCAAGAATGGGTCAGGGGAAGTCAAGAAGCGGTCAAGGGATAGATTAACCTGTACCACTTAGGAAGATACTTGAGAGTAAACATGGGTCTAAAGCAACCAAAGAACTGAAACAGATTTTGAGGACCTTAGGCATGGAAGGAGAGAGAGCATTGGATCCAAATAGGTGGCAGGAAACAATGGTGAATCTGAGTAGTGCTATTTATGATCATCATTGGGAAACACAGACTTTTTGTCTAATATGTACAGCTAAGGAAGCTAAACGGTGTGGGTGGAAGTATGATCTGCTTACCGGTGGATGGATTGTAAATAAGCCTCCGCCCCCGTATATAGCCGTAGTGGGCCCCTCAGCCCCTAGCACAGTGCAGAGCCCGGAAGGGTGGACTTGTATATGTGGACAACAGAATCCTGATTGGAAGGACACTTGTTGTGCGTGTGGACGCCCTCGTCCATACTCAAATGATAAAGATACTGACTTGTTGGCCCCCGTCTTCACTAGAGTGTCCAGACAAACAGTACCGGGGCCACCAGCAGCAGATGGTCAGCCAGCAAACCCGGACCAAGTAGTCCACATAAGACACAATGACTGGAGGCCATGGACACCGCCAGAGCAGATGTCCCTAATGCAGAACTGTCCTGACCCACTGACAAAGCCCCTCCCCTTTGGACGTTATTTAGGACAGATCCAACCTAATTATAGGGCAACATGGCTTGACTTAGATGGACTCTGCAGAACTAAAATGACTCCAGGGATGTACCGTATTATGACAAGTGCGTTACAGCCTTATATGCCAGCAGGGGGAGATGGTCCCAGATCTGAGGAATCAGGGGTCACCTTTATGCAACACCTCATGACCTGGTGTCAGGGACAACAGGACGAACGTGGGAGTACAGGAGTAACCCACCAGGGACCCACAGAGAGTGTACAAGCTTTCTTCCTTCAAATGGAAGACCATTGGGCTGATGAGAATTTTGACATGACACAAATGGGACCCCAGAGAATGTTTTGTAGGGCGTTCATGGATGGTCTAAGGACTGACATACAAACTAGATTGAAGACAGCGGTCCCTGATTCGCGTACTTGGCATGACCGTACCCGACTTCTACAATTAGCGAAGGGTATGGAGGCTGACTTAAAGGAAGCCAAGGCACCCAGGAAGGCAATGTCAGCCACCATTTTAGAAAACCCTAATCTAATTAGGTCTCCCTAATTATGAACTACCATTTACCCTTTACTTCATATACAAGTTAGGCCATGCTACAGGAGTTCTTACCCAGAAGCATGGACTCAGGAATAGGCCGGTAGCATACTATTCCGCCAAACTCGATCCAGTAGTGCAAGGAGCTCCGTCTTGTGTTCGTGCCGTAGCGGCTGTAGCAGTATTGGTGGATAAATGCTCTGAAATAGTGTTAGACCACCCCTTGAACATATACACTCCACATGATATGTCTGGTATTTTGAACCAGGTCCAACCAGAACACATTTCTATGGTCAGATAATTGCGATTACAGTGTGCCCTCCCGATTCCTCCCAATATTCGTTGCACTGTGTTGAATCCAGCTACTCTTCTCCAAATTGAGGAGCAGGATTCAACAGGGGGGGAATAAGGATGAGGTATGTGTCATCTGCACTGACCATGACTGCCTGTAACTAATGGAGCAGGAGACAGCAGGTCTTGATTCAGTTGTGGATCATCCATTACAGAGTATGGGGGAGAATGGCAAATTCTGTACAGGGTATGCCATTGTGACCCAACATGAGACAGTCAAGGCAGGTCGATTGCCACCTCACGTCTCAGCCAGGAAGCTGAACTCACTGCGCTCACAGAGGCTCTTGCAATGGCAGAGGGTAAGGAAGGGAATATTTACACAGACTTTGCCTATGCTTTTGGAGTGGCACATGATTTTGGTCCCATCTGGAAGGCCAGGAATTTTCTCACAGCAGCAGGCACACCTGGGAATGAGAGGGCAGATCGGGCAGCTAGAGAGGCAGCCAGATAGGGACAAGAGCACATAGCCCTTGCACAAGAAAACAGTGCCCCTGAATCAACCACAGAGGCTCTGAAGACATTCCAGAATCAGGCCTCAAGGGAAGAGAGGAACAGCGATGGGCTGTGGGGGGATGGGATGAGGTTCTGCCTCCCCCGAGCTTGTTTTTCCATGATGGCCGCCCTTAGCCACCTGCCCACTCATTTGGGAAAGAATGCCATGATAGAATTAGTCAACAGACAGTGGATAGCTCCTGGTTTTTCCACTACAGCCATAAGGTACTGCTCCTCTTGCCAGACGGCAAATAATCCTGGACAGGTGGTTAAGACCCCTGTGAAGCTTACCCCAAAACCATTGTATCCTTTTCAGTGAGTGCAGAAAAACGACATACAGCTTCCAAAGGTTGGGACCTATGAGTATGCATTAGACTGCATAGACGTGTTCTCAGGTTGGCCCGGAGCCTACCGCAGTGCTAAAGCCATAGCAAAGGCCACTGTAGCAAAAAAAAAAAAAAACAACCACTAATGACTGAAGTGTTTTATCGATATGGCCTCCCTGAAGTAATTGAATCAGACCGAGGTACCCATTTTATTCAAAAGCACAATGTGATTCACTGACTTCATATGTGCAGGCCTTGCAAAAATATTTGAATAAGGTGCATAACTTTGTATTTTCTTCCATTCCAGACCCGGATGCAGACACGGGTACACATGATCTGCAACCAGGAGACTATGTAATGCTAAAGAAACATGTCCGAGGAACCTTGAGTACATGGTTTGAAGGTCCCTTCCAAGTGTTACTAACTACTAGTACTTCGGTAAAACTGGAAGGAAAACCCAACTGGATACACGCCAGTCATTGTAAGAAGGTTTTAAGACAAAAAGAGTAAAGGATGCCGTGGAGTCTTCTGGTTATTGATCCCCGTAGTGGAGGGGTGGAATAGGCTGAATAATGATGAACCAGATGAAAATAAGCTAATTACACATCACAGAGCATTAGCAGATACCCTAAACGTTACTGATTGCTGGATATGCACTCACTCTCCTCTCACTGCTGCCAGCATACCAGTATACTTAGCTATCCCAGTAACAATGAAAGAAATAATGGGATGGGATAAGTGTTTTAACTCTTTAGCCGCTAATGATACTAAGTATAAGAGGATGTGGAACTAATTATTCTTCTTTTACTAGCAGTATATGTAGTGTTTAAAGTGTTTATGTTTGCAGTGTTAAAATTATGCGAGAATTGTGAAAAGAACCCATAGGAAGGTTACTGACGAGTGACTATAGTGATCTGGAACTAAAACCTGTTTATTTTTCTCATTTCTCTTATGTAACTCCATCTGTGATCCGATTGAACTCGTATGCGGAGTCTCTTCTTTCTGAGGATGCTGGAGGAATATTATGGGGATGATGATTTCTAACGAAATCATTCTCAGGCAACACGTCGGCCTGGGCAACACCTAAGAAACTTCAGCTATCCCCACCTTGGATTGAGGACCCAGACTCGGCATGAAGAGTTCAAAGGGGGGACTGTTAAGGATGGAAGTCAGGAAAGCGTTAACTCCGAAATTCAGCTGAATTGGACAATCTGAGTATATTTACCATCTTCAAGGAAACCTGAACAATGTGTGTGTTTGTTAACTTCAGGACAGCTATTCGGACAACAAGATAGTGATTGTAACTCGCTCTGACCAGAGAGATAAGACAATAGTTACACATTATCTCACCTTACTTTGTGCTGAAGTGAGCAACTCCCAAAAATGTATAAGAACTTGTAATCTGCAAATAAAGCTCAGTTCTGATGTGCTCTCGGCATCAGACTGCTTGTATGGTTGAGCACGATTGTCTCACTTGTGTTCCATTATATGAGCGATTGCAGACTGCAGCTGCATCTAAAATTACATCCACTCCTGTACTGGACAGTAAGAGTGTGTGATCACTCTCAATTGGCTAAACCTATCAGCCCCTCTCTGTTCATTCCCCTCCTGGATGCAGTGGCCCCATCTCCATGAGGGTTGGGTCTGTTCTCCAGAGATGAGACCCTCATCTATCAGACATTTATGGGAGACGCTGTGGATACATCAGAAATGTCCATGTTGGGAAAACCCCTTTATGTTATAACTGATGAAGGACTTGATGCATCAGGTGAGAAGAGCAATATGAAGCCATTTCCCCAGACAGTGAGGACCTGACACATGGCTGATACTGGGGGAGGGCGATTCATCACAGTGATTGGAATAAAACAAGAACAGAAGATCCAGGGATGAAACCCAACCTGCCCGCTCCTCCTCACAATCATCTCTCCAGATAAGGACCTGACCCTGAGCTTCTCCAGCCCGACCCTCACAGACACCCAGGAAATGTACAGAGAGGAGAAGAACCTTCCAGAAGGGTCAGAATAATGGAGGCGTCCTCTTCAGGGCGTCTCGGCAGAGGAGACATGGCCGCCCATCACAAGAGGTTCTGCAGCAGCTGCGGGTCACAGTCTATTGTCAGCAGCAGGTTATAGAGGAGCGGAATGTGGGAGAAGGTTCCGGAGACTCTCGGCTGCTCCTCATTAACCCCTTCCTGCCCCTCAGTTATCTCCTCTCCCTGGAGATTCCTCATAACATTACACTGACAGGAAGGGGTGAAGGTTAGGTCTCCTGCTACAGATATGATTGTATGAGACAAGGAAACCACACAAACCTCCCAGGTAAGCTCACCCGCCCCGGGAATGCTGGGAAATCTGCTGCCTGATAACAGCGAGCACCAGAGACACTGCACCACCGGGACCTGCACTGTGTCTGCTGCAAGGCAACAACTGAGGGGGCGGGGCCAGCAGTGGTGGGCAAAGGACCTGTGATGATGTCACCACGATGTGATCAGTCACATGAGGGGGCGGGGCCAGCAGTGGTGGATGAAGGACCTGCAATGATGTCACCACCATGTGATCAGTCACATGACAGGGCAGGGTCAGCAGTGCAGTATAAAGGACCTGTAATAATATCACGAGGATCTTCAGGAAGGAGAAGCTCAGGCTGCTCAGAGAGGAACTAGTACAAGATTCAGTCTGGAAATGTCGCCGTCTGGAGAGTAATGAAGGAGACGAGGAGGAAGCGGAGCCACGAAACATTCCTGTAAACCTGCAGAGGGAGGAGGGGAACTCTACAGGAAATGTCTCCAGGAAGAAGAGCGACGCCAAAATATCCAAATAGACAAATCACCCGCTCCTGATGGGGCACACCCCTGTGTCCTAAGGGAGTTAAAGGGGTTGTCTCACTACAGGGTTTGCTGCTTTTTATGTTAAATATGTTGCAAAAACAAGTAACTTTGCAAGATGTGTCCATTAACCATGTCCTATGTATTACTAGATATACCCTCTTGTATGGGCTGCATCAGCTCTTCAGGTCACTATAGCTACAGACTTGTTCTGTCTCTCCTGATAGACTGCCAGCGATGGTCGCTATAGCTACAGACCTGTTCGATCTCTCCCGATAGGCTGCCAGCGCTGATGGTGCACACCCCTGTGTCCTAAGGGAGTTAAGTGATGGACGGGCCCTGATTCCTAATACTTACTGACTTTATAGTAACTGGATCTGTTCCAAAGGACTGGCACATACAGTGAAGGAAATAATTATTTGATCTCTTGCTGATTGTGTAAGTTTGCCCACTGACAAAGACATGAACAGTCAATCATTTTAAGCGTAGGTTTATTTTGACATGGAGAGACAGAATATCCAAAATAAAATCCAGAAAATCACATTGTATAAATTATATAAATGCGTTTTGCTGAGAGAAATAAGTATTTGATCCCCTACCAATCAATAAGAGTTCTGTCTCCTATAGACCAGTTAGACGATTCTAATCGTCACCTGCATTAATGGCTTACTGACATAGGATGTATCCATACGTCCTCATGGCCGGTAAGCAGGTGTTAACAGCTAATTGCAGCTAACACCTGGTGGTTACAGTGTCGGGGACGCCGCTGTAACCACCTGGTGTTAGCTGCAATTAGCCCCCCGCACTGTTTAACCACTTAGACGCCGCGGCAAAGATGGCCTCAGTGTCTAAATCAATGAGAAACTGTGCCGCGCATTGTTTCTCACTGCGATTGGGACACCCGCGGCAAAATCGTGGGGTTCCGATCACTGGACATGACAGCTGGAAGCCTTGTGAAGGCTTCCATCGCTACCATGTTTTTGATTTCTCCACTTCCGGTCCCAGGCAGGAGGTGGGGAAGCCACAATCTTTGTACACCCTAATGCAAAATATATACAATGCATTAGGTTGTACAAATGATCGCGCCCCCTAGTGGTGAAACGCCATAATGGGAATCAAAGTTAAAGTAAAAAAATCAAAAAGTATTAAAAGTTTATATAAACCCTCTTTTGCCAGTTTACAAATAAAAAAAAATAATAATAAAAAAGTTCCCCATATTTGGTATCATTGCGTCTGAAAAAGTCCAATCTATGAAAACATGACATCATTTATCCCGTACGCTGAACACCGGAAAAAAAATTCCAAACACGAAATTGCGTTTTTTTTGGTCATTTCACATCCTATAAAAATTGGAATAAAATTGATCAAAAAAGTCGCATGCATTCCAAACTGCTAGCAAAAAAAGTACACTTCAGCCTGCAAAACATGCCACCTCGCTCACTTCCGTAGGTGTACAAAAATCAGGCAGCAGTACCATTGGTGGCAGCGAAAACATGCCAATGGGGAACATGGAGGTTCCGATTCGACAAGACTAGGCGGCTGTACTATTGGTGGCAGTGAGAACATGCCAATGGGAAACATTGAGGTTCAGGATAACAGGACTTAGTACATTTGGTGGTACATGTGGAGGCATTTAAAAAATAAAGATTTGGAGGGCTACAAGGAGGAGTATGCAGTGCACATCAAGGTCATACAGGTGTATATTTCAAAATAAATTCAACCGTGCATCTAGCTGTTGGCAGCAGTAGAATACAATTTGTAGAAGCAGCAGGCACAGGAACTACAGACATGAGATGTAGTGTAGTTTAAATGTGTATTTCACATTTTCAAGAACACGTGCTACAGTTTACTAGTCAGTGACATCAGCAACCGCTGAAACAAAATCATCAGAGATCCACGCTTGACTCATTTTTATAAATGTCAAATGATCCACATGGTCAGGGGAAAGAGGAATATGTGTCATGTCAAGGGAAGTACAGTGAGCCCTGACTGGAACCCAGCCCACTGTCCCTGCCTACTTGATGTGCTGCACCAGGTGGCAGACGCCAACTGGGCGACAGTCCCTGCGCTGCTAGAGTGCTGGGGCCATCAGGAGGAAGAATAGTCAAACAGTCCGAGTTGAACCAATAAGAAACGCCAAGCCACAAATCGGAACCAAAGAGAAACATTAAACAAGCCGGGGTCGAGAGCCAAGCGGGCGCGAGGTACAAAATCAGAATGTAAGAAAGGGTCAGGAAACAAGCCGAGGTCAGGAGCACAGTTAAGCATACAAACGAACAAAGCACAGGTAAGGCAGCCAGGAGAATATCGCAGGCACAGCACTCAGCCTGCAGGGAGTTTAAATGTGATTCCCGGATACTGCCCCTGTAGCTGATTGGAGCGGCCTCCGGGTCCTCCCATTGGCTAGTGCGACACGCCCCCTGTCCAGAGTGGCTGGACCTCTGTCACTCACAGAGCTGCCAGCAGAATGTGTATCAGGGTGGGGTCGCAAATCAGCTGCTGCAGACTTTTGCTCCCCGCAAGCCGAGCGCTGCCCAGCCCTGACAATATGTTTGTCAGTTATTACCTTGCTAGCTCTGCTGGATGTGCATTCCGAGATAACGCTGGCTGCCGAGCAGTATTAAACTTTTATGGCGTGTCGAGCAAGCTCAGGCCATTCATCCAGTTTGGACATCCAGAAGTCGAATGGGTCAAGACTAAGTCCAAAACCATCATTGTTGAGCAGCAGGTAGTCATGGACCATGGTCTGAAAGGCGTTGTCTCACGACATTAATTCATCTTACCTCAGTCCTGTTTTCTTGGTTTCATTTTGAATTCAGGGGCATGTTTACTGGCTTCTATTAGGTTGCAGTAGAAGCCAGGTCTGTAGCTATAGTAACCAGTGATTGGAGCCTATCATGAGAGATCAAACAGGTCTGTAGCTATAGTGACCTGAAAAGCTGATGCAGCCCATACAAGAGGGGATATCTAGGAATCGATAGGATACTGTTAATGGACATATATTGCAAAGTGACTTTTTTTTTGCAAGATCTTTAACATAAAAAGCAATCCTTGTAGTGAGACAACCCCTTTAAGGTGGTCTCTGTGTGTCTGAATGCTGCCCTGCCTTGCAGGCATTGGTGAGGTGGTAAACATGGATTGCAAAATGTCACCCAGTAGAGTTCTTCCGCAGTGCCTGCTGCCGCGGCTATTTGCCATTGTACTGCTGCCACGTTACTGACGTTCCACCATGACATTAGAATGTGAAGGCGCAACAGATGTCTCAAGTTGGTCAATAAGTAGGGTCTTAAATTCCTGTATTCTACTGTCAATTTGTGTGGGTGGAAGGAAATTGCTCACTTTTGTCTTGTAATGTGGAGGGTGGCCACCTAGTAATTGCTGTTCACTTTTATTGCCTTGATGGGTGGATCATGTTGCAAGTAATGTAGCATCTAATCACTCATGTGTGAGATGCTGCCGGGATCTCCCAAGCCTTGGGGTGGAGGAGCATTAATGGGATCTTCCTCTTCCTGTAATCTGTGCCAACCTCTTACCACTGAAGGGTAATCAGTACCTCCACTTTCTCATCCTGACCATCACCAGAGCCCTGGCTAGCCTCATGTGTTCTACTCTGTCACTGCCTAAAGAAGACCTATCTAATTGTGAAACAGTCGGGCCTTCTACATCCTCCGACGAGTAAGACTCTGTGTCCGCCTCCTCCTCCATCACTGCTGGGACCTGCTGTCGCATAGTGGCTAAGGCTTGTTCCAGTAAAAATATAACCATAACGGTCATGCTGACAATGGCATCGTCCCAACTGACCATTTTGGTGGCCTCTTCAGAACAGTCAAGGATGGTGCACAGATCCTTCACCTGTCTCCACTCTTTATGGATCAACACCCTGAGGTCCGCACCTGCTTTTCAGTCCATGCGACATTTCATACTGCATAATGGCATTATGCTGCTGCCACAATCGCTGGAGCATTTAGAGGGTGGAATTCCAGCGTGTTGCCATATCACATATCAGACGGTGGACAGGGAAGCCTAGATCACGCTGCAACTCTGCTAGTCATGCCGAAGCAGGGTGCGAACGCCGGATGTGTGAGCTAAGACCTTGGCCTTCCACAGCAGACAGTCAAGACCCGGGAAGCACTTGAGAAATTTCTGCACAACCAGGTTCGTGACGTGTGCCAGGTAAGGGATGTGCGTAAGTCTACCAATCTTAAGGGAAGCAAGGAGATTTGTTCCGTGGTCGCACACCACCTTGCCTGGCGCCAGGTTCTTAGCACCCAGCCACTGGTCGGTCTGAGTGCGCAGAGCCGGCCACAGCTCTTGACCTGTGTGTTGACAGTCTCCAAGACAAATTCATTTGCCTGGTTTCTCTTAGCAAGTGATGCTACCTGTCGAGTTTAGGAATCTGGATTCTGCACCATCCCAGCAGTGTGGAAGAGTGTCAGCTGAAACCCATCACCAGAGGCACTGTCATCCACCAAACTCACCCAGTGAGCAGTCAGTGATATCTAACGCCTTTGATCATGCTTACTAGTCCATGTGTCTGTAATGAGATGGACTTTGGTGGACACAGATGCAGCCAACGCGCTGGAGATCTTTTCTGCAACGTGACAGGCCAGGGCAGGGACAGCTTTTCTGGCGAAGAAATGCCTGTTCGGCCTCTGATTTTGGGAGCATGCCAGAGCCATGACGTGGCGGAACCCATCTGTGTCCATCAGGTGGAAAGGCAACATTTCCACGGCCAACAGCCAGGCAAAGCCAACATTCAAGCTTTTAGCTTTGGGATGGTTGGGGTAAATGCGTTTCTTATGCTCCCACACCTGGTACACAGAAGGCTGGCTGCTGTAAGGCGTCTAGTCTAGTCATACTGGACCCTCCTTGTTCCTCATTGGCATGTTCTTGCTGCCACCAATGGTACTGCCGCATAATGTAGTCGAACCGTAACCTGGCTGTTCCCAATTGCCATGTTCTCGCTGCCACCAATGGTACTGCCACCTAATGTTGTCGAATCGAAAGCTCCATGTTCCCCACTGCCATGTTCATGCTGCCACCAATGATATTGCTGCCTAGTGTAGGAAAACCGGAACCTCCACATTCCCCACTGCAATGTTCACGCTGCCACCAATGGTACAGCCACCTAATGTAGTCAAAATGGAACCTCGCTGTTCCCCATTGCCATGTTCTCACTGCCACTAATGGTATTGCCGCCTAATGTTGTCGAACTGGAATCTCAATGTTCCCCATTGCCATGTTCTTGCTGCCACCAATGGTACTCCCACCTAATGTTGTCGAATCGAAAGCTCCATGTTCCCCACTGCCATGTTCACGCTGCCACCAATGATATTGCTGCCTAGTTTAGGAAAACCGGAACCTCCACATTCCCCACTGCAATGTTCACGCTGCCACCAATGGTACAGCCACCTAATGTAGTCAAAATGGAACCTCGCTGTTCCCCATTGCCATGTTCTCACTGCCACCAATGGTACTGCCGACTAATGTTGTCGAATAGGAACCTCCATCGTCCCCACTGCCATGTTCACGCTCCCACCAATGGTATTGCCGCTTAATGTAGTCGAACCGGAACCTCAATGTTCCCCACTGCCATGTTCATGCTGCCACCAATGGTACTGCCATCTAATGTAGTCCAGCCTGCAGAGGCGTAAGTTGAAGTTCTTGGGCCCTGGTGCAAAAAGTGAAATGGGGCTCCTGTGGGTTACCATGTGCCATTTCCAATACTGGTGTCTTTTTATGTGTCAAAGGGGCCTTATAGCAGCTGCTACCACCGCTACACCTCCTATGGCTACGCTGTACTCATCTTTTCAGTGAGCCATTGAAAGGAATGAATTATTTTAGCCTCTCAATTTTTTTCTGTGACTGTTAGAGACAAATTTTTCTTCACTAAGTTGTTCAACATATCCAGTTTACTATTCTTCATGCTAATTACAGCTTCTCCTCACCTGTATAGGTATAAAAATTAACCTGAACATCTTCTCCTATTGACTTTAATGGTGTTCGAAATTCGAGAAGGATGTACATCATAGGAAGGGCATAAGTTGAGTGTCCCCCATGAAGTGTGCATGTGTGAGCGAGATTGCCGGAGTCGGAACTTGCATCACAAGAAGGGAGGAAGTTCATTGTCCGCTTGAAGAGCACAAGCGCGAGCGAGTTTGCTGGAGTCGGAACTTGCGAATGGTGTACTGCGAGTATTTGACCAATAGCTAGGCTAATTGATGAGTATTGGCTACAGAAATACGGATGGAACTGCCCCATTGTTTTGATTTGTAAGGATTGACCTGAGGGGTGGACCTGATAATTTAAATATAAGGCGCCAACAAGAGCCGCCTGAGAACGGACCTCTATCCCCTGATGACGCCAGTGTATTGGCGAAACATGTCGGAGAGGTCATTTTAATTTTGGTGCTTTTTTCTCTCCTGGTATCCCGCTGCAGAGGGGTACCTAATGACTACTATGATCTGCCCCTTACTTTAGGGAAAAATTGGCCCAGCTAGATATATTTTTTGAGCTAGCAATTCACCTTATATATAGGGTTCCTATTCATTTGGTTGCCTGCATTTATCTAGGACTATCCTAGTCCAGTTTATGAGTGATATAGCAGTGAAAGGCTCTATTTGAGATAATAGCCGTTAAAATAGCAATAGTTATATTTAGCAGTACCTGATAGCTACTAAGTGAATTAGTGAAGGAGCAGATAGGAAATTGTATAGATAATCAGAAGCAAGAATAATAGAATAAGGAGAGGATTTAGTGCAAATTTTAATGTATTAGTACTAAGGGTTAAGTTTTCTAATTAGCATTAATAAAAGTTAAATATTAGTGTATAAGAGTAGAGTTGAAGGGAGTTTAAGTTTGCCTTTGGCAAAATAGTAAATTTACGAAATTCGAGTTCGACTCGAGCTTCGAACCGAACTTCTCAAAGTTCGCAGTTCGACTCAAAACGTTTTAGGGTTCGCTCATCACTAATTATTATTCATTATTATAACAACCCCCTCATTAATAATCACTTTATGATTGGTTACTGTGTTAGAATACGCCCTTAATTATTAAGTTTTAATTATTATGCTATTCTATATTCGACTATGCATGACAGAAATCTACTTATCTGTGACTTTTGCTCTATGTTTTAGCTTAAGCTTTGCTTGTGCTCAGTGTCCGGCCTTGATTCTAGCAGTTTCAGTAATAGCATAGCAGTATACTTACAGTTTAAGTCAGAAAGTCTGGGAGATGCAAAATAACCACAAAGACACCGAAGATCAGAAGTGAAGTTTGAGTTTTAAACAAGGAGACAGATGGAAAAAATAGAAAGAAAGAAAAAAAATAGAAAGATGGAAAATTGAGCCCTTTTCCATGCTCATTTAAAACTGCAAGCTTCAAAATCACCCAAATAGAGACTATAGAATTTATACAAGAATTGAATATCCATAACAGCAACAATGTTCCCGGCGGGATGATGGGAGATCACAGAGCGGCTGTATCAGGGAAGTAACAAGAGGTCATGGAAAAAGTCTGTTCTATGGAGGATGATGATGATTATAATGTGTCAAGTAAAAGAGAAATTTTGGTTTACATACAATCATCCTTCCTCCATTTAAAATAACATATTCTGCAGTATCTACCTCTCCAATGACCGAGAAACGTAAGAACCTCCCCACATAAGGTTTTATCCTTTATTACAATATGTGGATCATTCTTTCATCTTTATTTGAACAGAATATAAAAGAGATGGAATTTGTTAAGGCCGCACTTACACTTGCAGAATTTAGCCAATGTTATTTGCATCACTATTCGTAATCTAAAACTAGGAGCGGGTGTAAAGTTGGAGGCAATTTCAAATTTGAGGAGATTTTGTTGTGTTTTAGTACATTAAAAAAAAATTCTATTTTTTTACATTCTGTTATATTTTAATAGACCGGACTCTTATGAAGGTGGCACATACCAACTATATGTAACTTTTTTTTTTTGTAAAATAGCGAAGGGCGGGTGTTTTGAATTTTTTATATTTTGTAACATTTACATTTTTTTTTTACTTTAACAGTTAAATGTAAATTAAAGTTAATGGTGTTAGCGGAGGTTTCTGGCTGTAATTAACAGCCGGCGTCTGTCAATAATGGAACAGGTTCAGCACGTTAGCCCGATCCATGCACCCCTCACACTATTTGGGAATTTGGGTATGTACAAATGTGTGAAGGCGTTAAGCACTTAAAACATCAAAATGGCTTCTTTCCTCTGTGAGCTCTCTCATGTCGCAAAAGAAATGCCCTAAATGTAAAATATTTCCCACATTCCAAACATGAATATGGTTTCTCTCCTGTGTGAAGTCTCTGATGCCGAACAACATAAGATGCATTGGCGAAACATTTCCCACATTCCGAACATGAATATGGTTTCTCTCCTGTGTGAGTTCTCTCATGTGAAACACGTTCTGCTCTAGTTACAAAACATTTCCCACATTCTGAACAAGAATGCATCTTCTCTCCCATGTGTCTTCTCTTATGTTGAAGGTCTGATGTACATGTAAAACATTTGTCACATTCTGAACAGGAGTACGGCTTCTCTCCTGTGTGATTTCTCTGATGTCTAGTAAGATCTGGTTTATGTGTAAAACATTTCCCACATTCCAGACAGGAATGTGGTTTCTCTCCCGTGTGAGTTTTTTCATGTTTTACAAGTCGTGATTTCACAGAAAAACATTTCTCACATTCTGAACAGGAATAGGGCTTTTCTCCTGTGTGAATTTTCTCATGCTCAACTAGTTTTGACTTATCTAAAAAAGATTTCCCACATTCTGAACAATGATACGGTTTCTCTCCTGTGTGAATTCTCTCATGTCTAACAAGATATGATTTGTTAGAAAAACATTTTGAACATTCTGAACAGGAATATGGCTTCTCTCCCGTGTGCATTCTCCTATGTATAACAAGATATGATTTGTTAGAAAAACATTTCAAACATTCTGAACAGGAATATGGCTTCTCTCCCGTGTGCTTTCTCCTATGTTTAACAAGTTCTACTTTAGTTACAAAGCATTTCCAACATTCTGAACAGGAGTACGGCTTCTCTTCTGTGTGTCTTCTCTGATGTGCAATAAAATTTTGTTTACCTTTGAAACATTTCCCACACTCTGAACATGAATATTGCTTCTCCCCTGTGTGAGTTCTCTCATGTCTAGCAAGATTTGATTTGCCTATAAAGCATTTCCCACATTCTACATCTGAGTCATCTGTAAGCTCTTCACCATAATGAATCCTTTCACCCTCTTTCTGACCTTTACTTCGGGTAACAACCTGTGATTGGTCACGAGAAGGTTCATCATAATTAGGAGAATTAGAAGATAGGTCTGTTCTCTGAGGTCTTGGGTGTACATTAGTGGTAATGAGGTTTTCTCCAGAAGAGGGCTGCATGATCTCATCTTCTACTTCATTATTAGGAGAAAATAGAAAGTGTTCTTTAGAATCATTACTCAAATTTTCTGTTAAGATAAAAAAACAGATTCCATGATTATTATTTTTTTTTTTGCAAACCACAAAGTAGATACGTTTATAACAATTCATATCAGGATGGTTTCACACATGGTCGTTTTCAAAAATTTGTCACTGCAGTTTAAGCCAAAACAAGGAGTAGATCAAAATTTAAAAAAAGAATGAACTGCGATGACATACCTATCTACCATGACAGACCTCTACTTACCTGTGACTTTTGCTCTATGTTCTAGCTTAAGATTTGCTTGTGCTCAGTGTCCAGCCTTGATTCTAGCAGTTTCTACCATACAGATAACTACCTACTTCAGGGAGGGGTGGGTTATGATTCCAAATACCTATCTACCAAATTGGGCCTATATCTCTATTTACCATGGTTCCTACCTACCTATCTAACATGGCACCAAAGGGTAATTATTACCATTTAGGTCACTATGGATTGGTAGTTTGTACATGGGGGGGGCATAGTAGGTAAGATGATAAAAAAAAAACGTGAGGAGTCTTAGGTGTTTCTGTTGTGAATTCAGCAGGGACCAGCCAGGGCCAAGAGATTTCATCATGGCTGTCTGGATCGGATGGCGAAGGAAAGAGAAAGTGAACGACTCAGAGAAGACGTCACTTGTGAGTTGATGGATGTAACTGCACTGTGTATAGAGCCGGTGTACACTTGCATCTACCACTATCGGGTCGGGAGCCTGTGTGGCATTAATAATGGTCTTGGTCAGTAACATTATGGTGGTGGCATTTAGCATCTTTATGGTGAAGATACGTGGTGATGATGTGGCGGTATTATTTGGTTATTGATATTATTGGTCTTGGTATACTGGTTTGGTCAGTAATAATATAATGGTATTAGCCACCATAAGGTTGTGATATGTGGTGTAATATTTGGTCCTTTTGTATTATTGTTGTTTGGTTCGATTGGTCTGGATATACTGGTTTGGTCAGTAACATTATAGTGATGACATACGGTGGTATTTGCTGGTGCCTGTATACGTACTGACCCGCACAATAAAGATAAATTGTACGTTGTAAAATCCAACAATAACTAAATCCCAAAAATAATGTCGGAATTGCATTTTTTTTCTTGTTCACTCCAGAAACATTTTTTTCTTTCTATGGGGTGGTGAAGGTTGCGGGGCCCTCATACGGTGGACTATGATGTATTATATCCAGTAATTTTCTGGGCGACATTTCTCCATATGAGCATACTGGGCCCAATGATCACTTCCATGTGTCACTCCTGTAGCTTTTTGGCTGCTTTCCTATCTCCCATTATTAAGCTCTAGGCTTAGCATAATTGCTGGGAAAAGCTCCTTGCAAAAATATCAGGCAGGGGCGTAACTACTGGGGTAGCAGACGTAGCAGCTGCCCGGGGGCCCGGGCCACGGGGCAGCTGCTACCAAGTCTGCTATCCCAGTAATGCCGCTCCTGTGCCCGCCGACAGTGAACAGCTTCGCTCTGTTAGCAGGCGCCGGCCCACAGTGCTGACGTGGGCAGCGCGATGACGTCACATCATCGCGCTGCCAGCGCTACGCACAGAGTCCAGAGCGCGTCACATCGAGGGAGCACTATTTCTTATTTTACCTGCCTGCCTATATACCCCCTAAGCCTGCCTATATACCCCCAAAGCCTACATGTATAGCCTCCCTAAGCCTGTCTGTATACCCCCTAAGCCTGCCTATATAGCCTCCCTAAGCCTGCCTGTATACCCCCCTAAAGCCTGCCTATATAGCCCCCCTAAGCCTGCCTGTATACCACCCAAACCTGCCTATATAGCCCCCCTAAGCCTGCCTATATAGCCCCCCTCTATGCCTGCCTATGTAGTCTCCCCCTATGCCTGCCTATATAGCCCCCCCAAGCCTGCCTATATAGCCTCCCCCATAAAGCCTGCCTATATAGCCCCTATAGCTCCCCTAAAGCTTGCCTGGAAAAGTGAGGATTCTAATATATGGGTGTCCAAATCTGCAGGGACAAGTGTTGGCCGGGAGAAGTCATCATGGTGGTCTTGACCACATGCAGAACAAGAGTCAACGAGAAATGTCACCTGTGAGTCACAAGATGTCGCTGCACTGTAATCACTTATATGTCTGCTGCGCCTGTTTACACCTATCTACCACTATATGGTCACTGAATGAAGGTAACATACAGATTGTAGGGCACTTGTGTACACTGGTATATACCACTATATGGTCATTGTATGGAGGTAATATACAGTCTGTAGGGCACCTGTGTTCACTGGTATTTACCACTATATGGTCACTGTAATATTGATCTTTATTCAGTAATAATATAGGGGTATTATTCAGTCACTATGTGGTGGTAATTTGTGGTCGTGTTCTGGCGGTATAATCAGGTCCATATGTAGTAGCGTTATTAGTAATGTTGGTCTTGGTATAGTAGGATTTGTTTGGTAGCGGTAGGATGGTGATATGTATGGTGAGGTAATCACTCCCTGTGTTATGTAGTAACTGCATGACTTAAGAGGTCCCGGTAAATGTTCGTGGTTGGGGGAGGTGGGGAGCCCATCCAAAAGTTTTCTATGGGGCCCAGGCTTCTCTGGTTACGCCCCTGTATCAGGCATATTCATATAGCTCCATTCATCTGATGAAAGTGTCCTACTGGCTTCATTGAGAATTGTATATACCACAATCATTAACACAGGGATGAGAATAAGTTGTCCCGACCTTCTCACTGGAGAGTGTGGCCAAAAATGATAGACGGCTCTCTTCTCACACAGCTACACAATCATTGCAGAGTAAAATGTCGACAGCCTGGAATTTTTTAGTACTTCCCTTTAAGTCTTCAACATGGCCGTCAGTGTCGTCCTGCACTCAAAGTAATAGGCAAGATAAACCAGCTCTATTTCCTTACCTTGTGACATAAGAGGGCGGTGATTCTCTAGATCTTCCATCTTGATCTCCTTGTGCAGATCCTTGTGTCCTTCTAAATACTCCCACTCCTCTATGGAGAAATAGACAGCGACATCCTGACACCTTATAGGAACCTGACACACAAAATGATATGGTCATCAACCAGCCCCCCCAGTGGTGTTACTGTATAATGTCCCAGCATTCCCAGCAGCAGCGTCACCTCTCCAGTCAGCAGCTCAGTCATCTTGTTGGTGAGTTCTAAGATCTTCTGCTTATTGTCCCTCTCATGTATCAGTGAGTGTGGGGGAGGCTCTATGATGGGGCCCCGGCTCCATCCTCCTGACATAAAGGGAAAGCTGCTGGGGGCCACACAGTCCTGTGACATCTTCTTCACTACTGTGTAATCCTGTGTATGGAGAGAAATCCCTGGATCAGAGACCGATCTCCAGTAATCTAGTAACTAGATCTAATATTATTCCTGCACTGAGAGACGTCCAGGCCACGTTTGGACTTCTGAGCTGAGAAATACTCCATGATAACTTCCTCTGTTAGAGTGGTCCAAAGTCTCACTGCTCTTACAGTAAGGAATCCTCTTCTATGTTGACATGCTCCTTGTTATAGTTACAATTTATCCGCTCCCAATCCGGATAGAGAAGCGGCCCAGCGGAAAGTCTGAGCCTCAAAGGTTCCTCACTAATTTCGTTAGCAACTTGGCCAGAGTAGACATGTGCTCCGAGAGGCAAAGCATCAAAAGAGATTTGGAAAACCCCCGTCGCCGAAGTTCCATAAAGAATTATGGAATAACCGTGCATCACAAGCACACCCCAGTTTCATATTTTTAAATATAGCTGAATATTTTTAAATATGAAAGCCTTCCACATGCATAGCTGTCACACCCTCATTTGTAGGACCAATGGGCAAGGAGAAACGAGAAGCTGTCATTCTACTCCTGTCCTCTGTCCTCCTTAGTAATTAGTCAAACAGTGCAAATAAATTTGAAAAAGAAACCTTAAATCAGGTCTGTGCATTGATAAAGAGAAAAAAAAATCCACAGGTTTGGTTCCTGCTGAGATTTGAATCTAGAACCCTTGTGCTGTGAGGTAAAAGCTTTACCTCTGAGCTACTCACAGCTTTATGAATATATAGACCTTTCTTTGACTAGAGAGAGGAAAGGCCTGGTGATGTCAATCTGCTGGGTCACATGATATGCAATTCAATCAAATCACACACACCCCCTTCTGAGCACATAGAGCTGAAGAGCTGGATGCAGGAGGTATAAGATGAGAATGTGGCAAAACCCCTTTAAGGTAACTTGACACATCTTGCTGCCTCTTTTATCTGTAGCAATATCCTATTTGTATTTGCACCTCTGACCAGTATATACACTCACCGGCCACTTTATTAGGTACACCATGCTAGTAACGGGTTGGACCCCCTTTTGCCTTCAGAACTGCCTCAATTCTTTGTGGCATAGATTCCACAAGGTGTTGCAACGATGCTCAATTGGTACCAAGGGGCCCAAAGAGTGCCAAGAAAATATTCCCCACACCATGACACCACCACCACCAGCCTGAACCGTTGATACAAGGCAGGATGGATCCATGCTTTCATGTTGTTGACACCAAATTCTGACCCTACCATCCGAATGTCGCAGCAGAAATCGAGACTCATCAGACCAGGCAACGTTTTTCCAATCTTCTACTGTCCAATTTCGATGAGCTTGGGCAAATTGGAGCCTCAGTTCCTGTTCTTAGCTGAAAGGAATGGCACCCGGTGTGGTCTTCTGCTGCTGTAGCCCATCTGCCTCAAAGTTCGCCGTACTGTGCATTCAGAGATGCTCTTCTGCCTACCTTGGTTGTAGCGGGTGGCTATTTGAGTCACTGTTGCCTTTCTATCAGCTCGAACCAGTCTGCCCATTCTCCTTTGACCTTTGGCAAACAACAAGGCATTTCCGCCCACAGGACTGCCGCTCACTGGATGTTTTTTCTTTTTCGGACCATTCTCTGTAAACCCTAGAGATGGTTGTGCGTGAAAATCCCAGGAGATCAGCAGTTTCTGAAATACTCAGACCAGCCCTTCTGGCACCAACAACCATGCCACGTTCAAAGGCACTCAAATCACCTTTCTTCCCCATACTGATGCTCGGTTTGAACTGCAGGAAATTGTCTTGACCATGTCTACATGCCTAAATGCACTGAGTTGCCGCCATGTGATTGGCTGATTAGAAATTAAGTGTTAACGAGCAGTTGGACAGGTGTACCTAATAAAGTGGCCGGTGAGTGTATATATAGCTGTATCCCCTATGTATATATTGTTTCTCTAGTGTGTTCACAATGTGATTTAATATATAAACTCGCGTATCTGTGTTTTCGGTCTCTAATATACCTGGGATGGCTCCTAGCCTGGTTAGGAGTCTGTAACGGACCAGGCTTATAACTAAAGAGAAACTGGTGTCAGTCTACTGGGCTGGCAGAGTTTTGTTTCACCGATGTGGGTAAACAGATCTCTCCCAGACAGTCAGAGTTGTGGGTGAGTGGGGTATCTTCTTGCACTCTGTGGGTCTTCATGTGTCCGTGTGGACAGGGGTTTAACTGTGAAACCGTATAAGGCTGACCTTGCATATCCCTAGGGGCAGCGCAACATCACGAATACATCCGAAGTCAGGCCGTCACCCCTCACGTGGGCATGGGTCTCCTGACAGATTCGTATATCCACTCTTTTTTGGTTGTGTATCCGCATGGCACAACTGTCTACAAACAGGATACCAAATTACTGGTGGTTGGACTTCACAGGAGTCCGCAGCTGGTCTGCATGCCTTGCTCCACCATCAACATGGAGTAGTAGTGTAATCAATATAGATCCTGACTATATGCATACAAAAAAAACTTGGGGCCCGGCTTGGCAAAGAACCACCACCAAGTGTGCCTTATGAGAGGAGTATCTGCATTAAATGTATGAAATATTCTTTTATTAGAACGCGTTTCACGTTTTTGAAACAAACACTTCGCCAGGTTCCATGTTTAACGTTTTACATAACAGGGTTAAGTAGACGTAAGAACAGCAGTAAGTTTAACGATACGAAGTGTCAGTCACTATAAAAGATCATCAAAAACAATGAACAGCGGAATTTATGTCCGCTGTCTACACTACGTGGGAACATTCAAAGAAGTTTAAAATTTTAACAATGTTTTAGCGTATCTAATCCCTTATTGGTATAGGGCCGTAAGGAGTTGTAATAATTGCTACCTACCACCGGAGGCCTCTCTTGCTCTTTTCAGTTCTCTTTTTTTATTTTCACAGTGTTCCCTCTTTAGTGTAGAAAATTTGGAATTTAACAAATAAATATAGACGGTATATAAATAGAGGACTGTATGAAAAATATTAAGAGAATAAAATATATATGAATAAAAATGACCAATTTCGAGGTTGTCCTGACTATTTACAGCTCTTTACTGGAATAAAAGTTTCTATGATGCTTTTATAGTAAGAAATCCATGATTTATCAAGATTTTTTTTTTTTTTAAATTGTGTTTATTGAGATTTTCCATAATCAGAAAAAGAAGAAAACAACCAAGAATAACTGCAGACATCACATTGAATAATTATGTCATCACATCCATCAATATACAATATGTACCTTGTATCGATCCAGTAACCACAATGTTGAGAGTCCAATGGCCGATATAAATCGGTACTTTAGCTAAAACAGATTATATCTAACAGCTGAGGATTATGATGTTAGCAAACATTACTGAACAAATCAAATTATTTTAACATATAACAAGAACAAGAAAATCCACCAGATTAGGGTAAATGCGATACAAACGGCTTAAAACCGAGAGGCCTGGAAACGTTACGTCCACTTTAATAAAATGGATATAGAAAAAGATATAGGAAAAGGACCAGGGGGGAATCAATCCCAAGGCGTGGGGCCAAACGGGGCTGTGTAGATATCATGGGCGTTCCTGGCGTTCTAGTCTTAATTTTCCTAGGGTCCCAGATAATTCCCCTTCTAGGTACCATTTAGTTAGTCGGAAAGGGTATACTATTTTACTGATTTCTGCCACAGGAAGAAAGTTTACTATGTAGGAGGTCCATTGTTTAAAGAAAGATTCCGCCCGAGACTCTTTAGCAAGCTCCACTTCTTTCCGTTCCATAATAAAATAGTATTTTACCTGCGCCCATACTTCTCCTACTTCTGGTATTTTGTCATCTAGCCAATGTTTTAGTAAGGTTCTCTTAGCAGCTAAGAAGACAATATGTAGCAACTTGTGGTGTGTATCCGTCTCCGAGAGGTCATGGAACAAGAAGACCTTCAGGGAGAGAGGACACGCAATATCCCATTTCTGTTGTAGTATAGAATGGAGCTTCCTCCAGAACATTTGGGAATCTGGGCAACTCCACAACCCATGAGTCAAATCTGATTTCTGCAGACCGCATTTAGGACAAGCCATCTTGCATTGGGGAGCTAGTGGGTGCGGTGGGATGTTGAAACCGTAAATTGCGTGGTGCATAAACCGAAAATGAGTCTCTCTCCACTTTTCACTAATGACCGCCTTGTTCAGTTTATTCCACCCTACCAAGAAAATTTGAGGTATGTTCAGAGTTGGGAACTCTTTATCCCATCTGGAGAACAGAATGTTCTCCCTGTCGAAAGAGTCTGAACATCTAAGTCTGGAGTAGAGAACAGATAGAGAGTGTCGGTCGGATATAGGGCTCATTATGTCGTCAAAGTTGTTAGCGGTACATTCATGTCGTAACTGGAGTACTCTTGACTTTAGAAAGCTCATGATCTGGGCATAGGTAAGAAAGTGTGAGCTGGGCAGCCTATAGAGCTGTTGCATCTCCACTAAGGAAAGATAGGAGTTCCTGGCCGGGCATAGCAGGTGCCCCACATTTCTGATCCCCAACTTCCTCCAGTGCGCGAGGTGCTTGTTGTTTAGTCCCTGGGGAAACTCCGGGTGTCCTTCTAGGGGCATATATTTGCTTAACATAGCGGGTAATCTATGTAGTTTGTGGCATATTTTCCATGTAATAATCGTCTCTCTCATTAGGATACAGGTTCTAATATTGGGAGGAATCTTCGCATATCTAGTGTGTAGAAGTGCCGACAGATTCAACGCCTCCAGATCCGTATTAGAATAATAAGAAGTATTTTTTATCCAATCGAGGCAGTGCCACAAATTACAGGCTAGATTATATTTGCGTATATCTGGCAGATTAATTCCCCCATGTATTCTAGGGAGCATTAGTTTTTTGGCTGTGATCCTTGGTCTCTTGCGAGCCCATAAGAATCTAATGAAGCTGGACTGGATAATGTTCACGTCAGAGTGCTTTAGCAATAATGGGATGGTTTGGAAGGGATATAACAATTTGGAGAAGCTCATCATGCGTATGAGATGGGCACGAGCCAATAGTGTGAGGGGCAGTGTGGACCATCTATCCAGTTCTTTGGCAATTTTTAAAATTAGAGGGGGATAATTCAAGTTGTAAATTGAGGATGGCAAACGCCCCACAAGTATCCCTAGGTATTTTATCGAATTCGGGGGGGTTTGTAATAAAATATCTTGTTGGGAAAGGGAGATTGGTTTCGCATTTGGGGAGATCCGTAAAATTTCAGATTTGGTTTTGTTCACGCGGAATCCCGCATAGTTCCGAAATATACGTAGTTCTTGGAATACGGCCGGGAGATCTCGTTCGGGATTTTTAACAAAGAAGATAATGTCGTCAGCAAAGAGTGCCAGTCTGAGTTCTCGGCATCGCACTTTAATGCCTTCAAAGATATTGTTCGAAGTCAGATATTTAGCTAGGGGTTCGATCGCCAAATTGAAAAGGTAAGGTGAGAGGGGGCAGACTTGCCTCGTCCCACGTTGGAGGGCGAAGGGTTTTGAGATGAAACCAGGGACGCTGATTCTGGCCTCCGGGGTATGGTAGAGTGCCTTTAAGAAAGTACGGAATGGACCTGTGAGACCTATTCTATCTAACACATTCTCAAGCCAGCCCCAATCCACACTATCAAACGCTTTCTCAGCGTTGATAGTTAGAAACGCTGAGAGGGGATGACTGTGAGGATGCTTTCTGATTTCATCGAGGATCAGCATGACTTTTCGTATATTTGCTACTGCTGACCTGCCTTGTACAAAACCCACTTGGTGGTTACCTATAAGTTTCGGGATGAACGGGGCCAGACGATCCACCATTATTTTAGCAAGCAACTTAATTTATTAACGATATCGGGCGATAGGATGCTGGCAAGGTCGGATCTTTTCCTGCTTTAGGAATAAGTCTGATGTGCGCGGTGTTCATAGACGAGGGAATCAAATCTCCCGAAAGATACGAATTATAAATTGCTAGGAGGGTTGGAGTAATTTGGGTTTTCAAGGATTTAAAGAATTCGCCCGTGCACCCATCTGGGCCAGGGGCTTTATTATTTTTTAATTTAGAGATGGTGTTCTCAATTTCAGGTATCGTGATGGGAGATCCAAGGCTCCTCACTTCCTCTCCCGTAAGCCCTGGGAGTTCAATGTTTTGCAGCCAGGTTTTAGAAAACTCCTTGTCGAGCCTTTCATCTGTATACAGATCCTTATAGAAGGATCGGAGGATCTCTACCACTTCCTCCCCTTTCCGCGTGAGGGTACCAGATTGGGTTTTTAGTACCGGTACTGAAGCAGGTGGATGTTGCCCTTTGGCAAACCTTGCCAAGAGTCTCCCAGGTTTATTACCGAAGCGAAATAAAGTCGCATCTGCCTTTGTTGATTTTTGGATTTCCTTTTTTTCCAGCCGATTTATCAAGATTTTATAAGATTTAACAAAGCTTTATAATCAATCTTCATGGAAGTTAAAATACTGAGATGAAAATGGTAACTTGGATTTTGTCTTATTAGAATTATCATAATCTAATAAAAAAGGAGATTGTGCACCCATTGCCGGATATATATAAAAATAAAAACCCCATAAATCCACAATGTGGAAGTAAAAAAAAAACGTGATCAGAGACAATGTCGACTCTGTCCATCTATAGCTCATAACACCGGAACTTTTCACTCATGAAAATTTTGAGCTCAAACATCTATTCGACTGTCGGAGTGAGTTTGTTATGTATTTGTTGGAATATCTGCGCGGCACAAAAATGACAGAGGAGAATTGCCAGCCCTCATTAGAATAGTCGCAAAAGATTCAACCTACTTAATTAAAACCCCTTTTACATTTGTTCTGTTGTCTGTGCTCCTGTTTAGAAGATTTCACCTCACTTTCTGTCTCTCATGAGCTGCGGTGGCATGCTGGCACTTGTAGTTCCACAGTACAGTACTGTATTTTACATTGATGGCGGCTAGGGGTTGTTGGAGAGGTCCAAGAGCAGGAAAAACATATCCACTGTGCTGGGGTCGACAGCACTACGCAAGAGTGGTGTGAGAGAGAGTGAGCTGTTGTGCAGGCCAGAAGACAGAGGTTCCAAGGCAGGAGGAAGGGAACAAAGAGCTGCAATGCCGGCCGGAAGATGCAGTGGGCAGAGCAAAGGTTGCAACATTATTATGGAGTGTGACTCAGCGTACAATGTCAGCACGCTAAACAAGGCCCCATAAATCTCCATTTGTAACTAGGAGACAGAATTAAGTTGGAACGTTCTAAGTTGGGGACGGCCTGTATATAAAAAAAACATAAAAAACAGAAATGTACCGTATATACTCGAGTATAAGCCGAGTTTTTCAGCCCAAAAAATGGGCTGAAAAATCCCCCCTCGGCTTATACTCGAGTCACTGTCGGCGCTCGGGCGCTACGATGGCCCGTGCACCGACAGGGACGCTACAGTTATATGTGGCTCCTCAGGGAGCGCATATAACTGAAGGCTGAGGGAGCGCACAGTGTCCGGGCGCTGCGCTGGCCCGGGCACTGTCCGCGATCCCTTCACCTATATGCGACTCCTCCGGAGCGGCCGTCCGGCGCTCTCGGCACAGGCTGCGCGCGTCCTCACGCTGCGTGCGCGGCCTGATGACATCACCCGCCTGTGCCGAGAAGATGCTGGAGAGCGCGCGGGAGGCCGGACGGCGAGGGAGACGGAGCGGCGGGGAGTCAGGTAAGTGGTTTTTTTTGTTTAAAAAGCCTGCCTATGCCTGCCTAGAAGGACTGTACCTGCCTATATCTGCCTAGGGGGACTGTACCTGCCTATATCTGCCTAGGGGGACTGTACCTGGCTATTACCTGCCTAGGGGGACTGTACCTGCCTATAACCTACCTAGGGGGACTGTACCTGCCTATAACCTACCTAGGGGGACTGTACCTGCCTATAACCTACCTAGGGGGACTGTACCTGCCTATATCTGCCTAGGGGGACTGTACCTGCCTATGTCTGCCTGGGGGGACTGTACCTGCCTATGTCTGCCTGGGGGACTGTTCCTGCCTATGTCTGCCTGGGGGGACTGTACCTGCCTATGTCTGCCTAGGGGGACTGTACCTGGCTATATCTGCCTAGGGGGACTGTACCTGGCTATATCTGCCTAGGGGGACTGTACCTGGCTATATCTGCCTAGGGGGACTGTACCTGCCTATAACCTACCTAGGGGGACTGTACCTGCCTATAACCTACCTAGGGGGACTGTACCTGCCTATAACTTGCCTATGGGGGCAATTACCTGCCTATAGCCTGCCTATGGGGACATATAGCTTCCTATACCTGCCTATAACGACCTATACCTGCCTATAACCTGCCTATGGAGGACATTAAACTGCCTATACCAGCATATCTGCCTATGGGGGACATTAAAATGCCTATACCAGCCTATACCTGCATATGAGGGACATTAAACTGCCTATACCAGCCTATACCTGCCTATGGGGGACATTAAACTGCCTATGTAATTTTATTGATATCTATTTTTATTTTTAAAATTTACCAGTAGCCGCTGCGTTTTCCACCCTAGGCTTATACTCGAGTCAATAAGCTTTCCCGGTTTTTGTGGCAAAAGTAGGTGCCTCGGCTTATACTCGGGTCGGCTTATACTCGAGTATATACGGTATATAAAAATCCTGTTCCCTAAATATTCTTCAGGCAATAGGGGCGACATGTATGAATGAGACTATGACAGAAGTCTGGCGTCTTTCCAGGCCGAGATCTAGTGCAGCCCTGTTCGCTATATTTATAGTCAGGCACACTCCAATATCAGGCACATTAAAGGGCGCCCACGGCACTGTGTAATGTGCCTGAGATGGGGGTGTGTGGGAGACGGGGCGCACTAGAATCGTACTGAGCTCCACATTTACAGCTTCAGTACAGCAATTCCAGGCGCATTACTGCTGGAACAGGTAGAGCACTTTACAAATGGTTTACCTGAGCCAGACTTGACGTTTCTGCTCTAGAATGCGCCTGATTTATGACCCGCAGTAGAACAGGTTCATAGATTCAGGTGCATTCTACACTAATATAATGTGCATAAAAATTGGCGCCATAAATCAGACATGTCACCCCTAGGTGGGCAATCTCCTTCTTTTGATTAGATGTGATAGTTCTATTAAGACAAAATCCAGGTTACCATTAAAATCTCAGTATTTTAACTTACACAAAGATCAATTATAAAGTATTGTAAAATCTTATAAAATCTTGATAAATTTTGGATTTCTGACTATAAAACCATCATAGAAACTTTTTATTCCGAGACAGAGCTGTAAATAGTCAGGACAACCTCGAAATTTGTCATTTTTAGTTATATCTATTTTATTCTTTTAATAATTTTCATACAGTCATATATTTATATACAGTGAAGGAAATAAGTATTTGACCCCTTGCTGATTGTGTACGTTTTCCCACTGACAAAGACATGAACAGTCTATAATTTTAACGGTATGTTAATTTTAACATTGAGAGACAGAATATCCAAAGTAAAAATCCAGAAAATCACATTGTATAAATCATAGAAATTTACTTGTTTCTTTCTGAGAGAAATAAATATTTAATCCCCTACCAAACATTAAGAGTTCTGGCTCCTACAGACCAGTTAGACGCTCCTAATCAGCTTGTTACCTGCATTACAGGCAGCTGTCTTAAATAGTCACCTTTATAAAAGGCTCCTGTCCACAGACTCAATTAGTCAGTCAGACTCTAACCTCTACAACATGGGCAAGACCAAAGAGCTTTCTAAGTATGTCAGGGACAAGATCATAGACCTGCACAAAGCTGGAATGGGCTAAAAAGCCATAAGTAAGAAGCTGGGTGAGAAGGAGATAACTGCTGGTGCAATAGTAAGAAAATGGAAGAAATACAAAATGACTGTCAAGAAATTGTTAATTCGCATATAACATATTTAGGTATTAAAATTGGAAAAAAGTCTTCACAACTGTATAATCTAAATTATGATCCCCTGTTTCACAAGATTCTCCAGGAATTAGATAGGTGGCAAAATCTTCCACTTTCTCTTTTTGGTAGGGCACACCTAATAAAAATGGTGAGTTTTGCGAGATTATTGTATCCAATCCAGAACTTGCCAATTTTGTTGAAACACAAAGATATTAAGAAGCTACATACAGCTTTCATAGGTTTTCTCTGGAATAAAAAAAGACCCAGAGTGGCATATGATAAACTAGTTATGCCAAAGCATTTGGGTGGACTTCAAATGGCAAATATTAGAGGTTAAATATAGCAGCGTTGGTAAGACACGTTAGGACTGGATTTGGGATTCGAGTAAATTTTTCTAACTTAATGTTAGAAAAACAATTAGTGTATCCTTGGAAGAATAAGTCTTTATTACAAACACCTTATAAAATTCTTCCAGTAGATATTAAAGGCAGTGTAGTATTGAGAGATCGATCTGTACTTGGAAATAATCAGAAAAATGTTTTCATCTGCCAATATATTATCAAAATATAAGTAATGGGGTTTACCCGGAGTTCACAAAAAAC
>JAODAL010046767.1:0-30588 GCA_025379985.1 Phyllomedusa bahiana
GAGTACCCTTTAAACTAGCATAAAAGGGCCCCAACCCTAGTAAACAAAACCCAAGGTAAAAAGGGCCCCTTTACTTTTTTAATATTTAAATATTAATCAACTTTATTGCAACCTTTAAAAATTTCCAAGAAAAGGTAATCAATTAAAAAAAGAAGTTTCAAATAAAAATCCAATGAAAGGAAAAATTCCAGCCGGGTTTTTGAGTAAACCAAAAATTTAAAGTTTTAAATAAGGTCAAATTTTTTGTGCCTAAAGAGAATGTGCTTATTTAGTAAAATTTTAGATATAAATCGTTTTACCAGATTGTGACGTTAAAAGTATTTTCAAATAAAGTGACATAGAATTGCTGTAGAAAGTCATGTTCGGAGTTAGAAATGTTGATATTAATGAATATAAAAAATTTAAACTTTTTCCAAACAAGATTTTTAAAATATAAAGGGAATTGGGTTGGGATAATAAGAATCAAAAAGAGGAGAATTTCGGGGTTTACAGCTAAATCCCCCAAACCCCACTGTTTTACCCAGTCCAGGAAAGGGCCCAACTTTGGATGCCTTCCAGGTGGCGTGGAGGAGACCAAAGTTTGCTTAATAATAATAAAAATAATAAAAAGAAAAAACAAAGATTTAAAAAAAAAATAATTTACTTTTCCTCAAAGAAGGGTTTTGAAAGATTTAAAAAATAAGGGTCTCATTAAAAAAAAAGGTAAAGGGGGGCAAATAGTGGTGAGGGACGATATGCTGTACAAGAAAATTAGTCCCAAAAACATTAGGGACAAAAAACCCCCTATGTAAATTGGAATTAGATCCTACTAAAAATCTTGAAGGAAAAATAGGTAAATTATTGAAAAAGGGGAAGATGGGGGTGTTAACAGAGAAACAAAAGTTTTTTTTCATGTGAAAAACCTGTAATTCTGGGGGTTTTATGGGATACCTAAAACTCATAAGGATTCTTTTCCCCCTGATTACGCCCCCTATTATCCAGTAATGGGTCCCTTTAGGAGAAATTTAATTGCGGGTAAGATTTTCCCAGCCGATGTCCCAATTTCTCCGGGCTTCTGAGGGACAGTACAAGTGTCCTCAAAGTTTTTTAAAATTTAAAAATGGTCGGGATCTGTATTACCCGTTGAAGTGAGACGGGAGTTGCCTCCACTTACTTGCTATAATTACAAAAATTTGGAAGGTCTTTGTAATCAATTTTATTTATTTATTCAGTTAATACATGTGTTGTTGTTACTTTTTACAATCAAATCTATCTAATTAAGTTAAGATCATTGGGGAAAAGTAGGCATAAAATTTACATTCCGGGGTATTGTAGCATCCCTTTTCCCAGGGGGGGGACTCGCCCGGGAGGGGAATCGGTTCCGGGTTTGGGTTTAACCAGATAATTTGGTTTAAATTGAGCTTTGGGAAAGTTTTCAAAACCCATTCGGAAAAACCCCTTTTTTTATACCCCCTTAAAATTAGGATGTATATTCTGCCCCTTTTTGCGCATTTAGTAAACATCACAAAAGCGAAGTTGGGGCAAAAGCGTGTGCCCCCGCAAGGCTTTTCTCTTTTTTTTTCCCACTTCGCTTGTGGCACAGCCCTTTGCCGCCCCAAGGGGCTGGGGAAAACTTTTTTTTTCCCCTATTTTTCCCCTTCAAAGGTTAAACAAAAGTCAAAAAAAAGGACATTTTCACGGTTTCCCATTTTGTCCCCTTAGATTTTCATTTTAGGCTGGTTTTTGCATGAAATTACTATCTCCCTTCACTCTGATTTTTCCTTGTCCCCATTTGTATCACACGGTCCTTAATTTCTGTATAATAAAACAGCCATTTCCATAAGTGGAAACCATTAGGCCCTTTTGGGTTTCCCTACAAAACACTTTTAAGCAAATTATAGCAATTCCAGATTGACAAAGAAAAATTTATTTTAATGGCTTCACAAATTGGGGGAAATGCATATCCGGGTTTAGCATTTGTCGAGTGGGAGAGTACCCCAATGAAAATGTCATACAATGATGAGAATTTGAATCAGCTATAACGAACCCTTTTTAAAACTGTTTTCCTGAAACTTATTGTAGTGCGGGATTACATGTTTTTTTTTGTTTTTTTCCCAACTGTTAAATTAGATTTTTACTTCCTTCGGGTTTGGGTTGAATAATGTTTCGAAGTTTAGTCAATTTATTTCCCCAAATTTTCTTTTTTAAAGGGTATTTGGGGCTTCCTTTTTAAAATTATTGGCATTTTTATTGACATCCGGAGTCAATACAAATGTTTTGTTTTCCCCCCCATTTTTGTTTTAACAAAACATTTCTTTGGGCCCCCCCCAAAATAAGGAACTTGGTTTTCCGAAAAAAATGGGGGTGTAAAATTTTCACCAAATTTCTTGGGAGCTATTTCTAAAAGCATCATGTAATTAGTGGGCAAAATAGTAAATTTAATATTTTAAACAGTATTTTGCAATAAGAAAGGGTTTTAAATGCGTGGCCGATTGCAATTTACATATTTTACCTTCTATTGTGTCTTCCAAAAGAAAATCTGATGGGGGTTTTTTATATCAAATAAAACCCCATAAATTTTCGGGCACCCCATAACCTCGTTTTTCCTGGGGCACCCTTTAAATAAAGGCAAAAAAAAAAATATCGACACAAAAATTTTGTATATTAGTAACTTTTTAAAAAATAGTTATTTTATGCCAGAAACCCCAGTGTATCGTTGCTACCAATCTTAGGGCTTCAAATTTTCCCAGCCATGATGGGGGGGGTTTTTAATTAAAAAAGCGCTTAAAAACGGTCCTCCACACTGCCCATTTCCATTCATGAGCTGAGTCTGCACCCTGCTTTTTGCTTTTTTTTTGATAGTTGGGCTGCAACGTACACACTGTCGTTTACAAATTTACTTTTTTATTAGTATCGGATTCCCAAATGAAGGGGTTGGAGGGATTTTTCATTTGAGGGCAAAAATTTTGTTCTAAGGCCTGTTTTCCTTTGGGGGCCAAAATTTTGGGAGGCATCCCTTTTTCCTGCCCGTGTAAAAATGCATCCTGAATACTCTTTCCCGCATTATGCATTTTTTTTAAACCCAAAGTCTCTATATCAAAAACCCTTTAAGTTCCAGTTATGGGTTCCTATTCCCCCAAAACCCGTATCATCCCCCCGCCCCTTTGGTGCGGTAATTTGGGAACTTGGAGTGGGAGGAAAAATAATTTGGGGGTTGGGTTTCCCCAAATCTTTTGAGGGTTGAATCCCCGTCTTTTAAAAATGATGCGGTAATTTTCTTCATTTGTTCCCGGGTTTTGCCTTTGAAAAAAATTTTATATTTTTTAAATACCCGAATCTGTGCCCGTTTGGCGATTATGAAATGATTGTCTAAATTTCGGCACACCAAGTCTGTAGAGAAAAAAATTTTAAAAACAAAAATTCGTCCCTTGGGCAATCCCGGGGGGGTGCGTTTTTTTTAAAAATATTAAAAACCCTTTTTTTCCTTGGGAAAAAAAACGAACTTTCCCCCCCAGGACACAGCAGTAAGGTTTTCTTCCCGAGAAAATAATTTTTCTGCCCCTTTGGGGATCAAGCAGCATTTAAAGGGCCCCAACGATATCCAGGCCCCCAGTGGGATCCGGTTTTTTCCGACCCAAAAGATTTCCCCCCCACAGTTTACATTTAGCGTAAGGGGCACCGGGTTTTTTGGTCCAACAGGTGAAAAAATTATCCTGGGGGCCCCCCCCGAGTCCGGGGAGTTTTTCTTTTTCCCGGGGCCATAAAACATGCGACTGGTATTGCCCACTAAAGCCTTCTTTTTTATTCCCTTTCCCCTTTTTTTCCCTTTTTTTTAAATTTTTGGCCCACTTGACCGCAGCTTTTTTTTTGCGACATTCCCCGGGAATTTTTCAAAAATTATCTTCTCAAAAGTTTTGGAAAATTTTTTTTTCCAATAAACCAAACCTTTTTTTTCCCCCCTAATTCAAACCTTTTTTTTTTCTCCAATTGCCAGCACCCCTTTTTTAGCATTGTTTTATTCTTTTGGGGATAAACGCGAATTTCACTGGCCAAGGGAAACCACATGGCCCCTCCTAAAAGACACTGTTTTCACCCGCCCGGCGGGGACCCCCCTCGAGGTTTCCCATACAAAAATCGGGCGGGTTTTACCTTCCCCTTTTTGCCCCTTTCTATCCCATGTCTCGGCTAATCCGGAAAAATTTTTTTTTTAAAAACCCTTTTGCCCAAAAAATTATAAAGGGGGGCCTCAGTCCAGCCGGGAAATTTCTATAGCACTCTGTGCTGGTTTTTTTTTTTTTTTTTTTTTTTTTTTCCTTTTTTTTTTTTCCCGGGGAAAATTTTTTCACTTTTCCCAAAATTTTTTTTTGGCCCCCGGGGGCCAATTTTCAAATTTTGCACAGGGTTTTTCCCCCTTTATTAGTATAACAAGCCCTTAAAAAGGGTTTTTTTACCCCCCTTTTTAAGGTTTTGTTAGTTTATTAAAAAAAAACCAAACCCCGCTCCGCAAGGGCCCAAATTTAAAGGGATTATTTCCTGTTTGAAATTTAGACGGTAAATTTTTCCTCCACTTACTTCCCCCTTTTTTTCTAATTTTAAAATTTTGGAAAAGGGCTTCGGGGTAAAAACAATTTTTATCCTTTTTTATTTTAGTTACATACAGGGTTTTTGTTATTTTTTTTATACAATCAAAACTTAAAATAAATTTTGTTAAGATCATTGGAATAGTAAGGGAACAATTTCATTACCGGATATTGGGAGAATCACTTTTCCCCCAAAAAGGGGGAACCCCGAAAGGGAAGGGAAACGGTTCCGGTTTTTCCAAACAACCCAAATAAGTGCTTCCCCCTTGAAACATTTTGGAAAGTCCCTAACCCCCCCGGGAAATTCCCCCCCCTTTTTTATTTCACCTTCAATTTAAAGGGGGTAATTCCCCGCCATGGGGCAGTATTTTAACATACATAATTTGGGGTTTTTGGCACAGCCCCGTGGGTGCGCCGGCAAATTGGGGCTCTTGTTTTTTTTTTTTCCCAAATTCACTTTTTTGGCACAAACGTTGCCGCACAAAGGGACTGGGGGGGGACCCTTTTTTTTTTCCTACTTCTCCTCAAGGTTAAACACAAGTCAAACAAAGGACACTCACGGCTCCCGTTTTGTCTCGTTCAGATCTCATATATGGATGGTTTATGCATGAAATTACTATCTACACAATCACTCTGACATTCTTGTCACATTTGTATCACAGCATCATATACATGGTTATGCTGTGATGTCGTAAACCTGTACTCTAATATTCCGCATCACTTAGCTATTGTAGCCTTGGAACACTTTCTTAATGGAAGTGAAGAATTTAGGGATGAAGAAAAAATCTTTATTGTACAGAGTGTTGATTTCTTACTCAATAATTACTATTTTAAATTTGATAATTCCTTCTATCAGCAGATAGTGGGTGCACCTATGGACGCTTCGGCTTCACCAACTATTGCGAACCTGTACATGGCATGGTGGGAGCAGCAGGCTCTGTATGAGTTAAATAACCCTTATGGCGATAGCATTATGTGGTATGGGCGTCACATCGATGACCACCTGATGGTGTGGGGTCGCGATGTAACGTCCATCCTAAAATTTGTCAGTGATCTTAATGATAACCAGCATAATCTTAAGTTCACTTCCTCTTTTGACCCAGTGAAAATCTCGTTCTTAGATCTGGAATTAATAGGTGTGCCAGATTCTGGCAGAGTACATTCTAAATTATTTAGGAAACCACATTGTGGCACATTGTGGTAATGCATTATTGCAGGCAACAAGCAATCACCCTATGCATACTATAGCAGCAAACCCTAGTGGAGAGTATATTAGAGTGAGAAGGGCCTGCTCCTTGGATGTGGATTTCCTTAATGAAAAAGAAATTATTGATAAGAGATTGGTAATACGAGGTTACCCGGAACATTTATAAGCAGAGGCTTTCAGTAAGGTCAAGAACATCACACAATGCAGTCTACTAAATAAACAAAGTAATAGTAGAAATAAACAATCGCAAAAACAGGTAGTTTTTTCAACTAATTATAGTGATGATTTCAATGACATAAAAAACATCTTTGCAAATTTGCAAATTTTGCGACAGGATGTTATTAGAGATGGGCGAATTGATTCTAACGAAGTGGAAATTCGTTTAGAATTTCAGGAAAACTTCGGATCGGAACGAAGTCGAACTTTGGGGTACTTCGGGTGAACGAAGTGTGCTTTTGATTGATAAAATGGCTGCGAGCACATGGCGCTACATGGGGCAAAGCACTCTGGGAGGAAAAAGGGGCCCATAGCCTGCATGACATGTGCAGAAAATGAAGCCAATCAGAGACCGGCCGGGATTCTGTGATTGTCACCGCACTATATAAGTCCGGGCGCGACGCCGGGAGCTCACACTCCTCTCACTGTACTCATCAGGGAAGGTGCTGCCACGGCTGATAGCTCTTACTGAAGAATTGATTTTTATATAGCGTTTTCTGTGGGGTGTCTCAGCTTGTTCAGAGACTGTTGTCTTAAGGTTGTTTTTCTAATTTTTTGTGGTATTGGATCTGAAATCCAGTGTGTGTCCACTGCAGCTGCATATACATTCAATATCCAAGTGGGATCTAAGCCAGTTTCCTGTTGTATTCTTTTAAAGAAACAGCGTTTTTACAATACAAATACCACTTAAATTTTTGACTGCTCAATTCTATTGCGCATTTTACACCCAGTGGTTAATTAAGCGTTGTTTTGCTGGTTTTCTGACCCCAAGAAACCGTCTTTTTCAACGCCAAAATATATAAATTTTTTCCTGTTGCCTAATTCACAAGCAAAGGTTAATTAAAAACTTTTATCTTTTGGGTTGTGTGGCGTAGAAAACACGCAATTGTAACACGCTACAAAGCTACTATTTGTGCGGCTCAATTCTTTGGCGAAATTTTAAACATCCAGGGGTTAATTAAGCGTTGTTTTGCTGGTGTTGCTGACAAAAATAAACCGTCTTTTTCAACGCCAAAATATATACTTTTTCCTGTAGACTAATTCATGTGTGAAGGTTAATTAACCCTGTTTGTGCTTTTACATTTAGTAAAACACACAGTGTTTTTTAAACGACACATACAAGTAAATTTTTCCTGGCCATTTGTGGAGCGCAATTATATTCCAAGGGTTACCCAAGCTTTTTTACTGGTTCATTTGGAGTCAAAAACAGGGTGTATATTTATCATATACAGATATCATCATCAAACAGTGCCCTGTACATTTTAGAACAAACAGTATGTCAGACGAGAGGTGGCAGGCTCTGCACCAGCGAGTGGCAGTGGCACAAACATTCCTGGAACAGGCCCGGTCGCAGCACAGCAAGGGGACATGGCAGCAGGGGTCATTCGGTGGGGCCACAACTGCCGCTGTCATCTAGCGCCGTGTGTTGTTCAGCAACCCAAGGGTTCTTGATTGGTTGACTAGGTCATCCTCTTCCCCCAGATGGACATTTGAAAACCCCCAGCCAAGAGTCGGTGGGACCTCAGACAAAAACTATTAGTTAGCATGGCCCGGGAGGCGTCACGGCCCTCACCTGTCCTCCGCCCGCCTCTGTCCCATCCGGTTCCCTCAGCCAGGGGATCTACTATGTGGTCTGGGCTCAGCGCCCCCCATATAGCGAGGATGAACAATTTGAGGGGGCAGTCACACCCTACTTGGCACGAAGAAATGGGCCAATATCGCCTGCTTCTTGCAGTAGGCGGCAAAGTAATAGATGGGGGGGATGGCATGGGAAGGTCATGTTGTGAGGGGGTCAGCCTCGGCAATACCAAAGACCGGTGATTAGGACAACAGTAACGAGAAACACAAAATAGATGATGATTAGCCGACCCCACTTGGGAGCCGGTGAGGCAAAGGGCTTCCATCATCGTCAGGAGAAGGAAAAAAAAGGCGTCAGCTTCGCGTCAGGCAGCAGCGCGCCAGCAAGTGGGGTTCGTGTGTCCGTGCGTCAGCAGGAAGCAGCATAGTGTGATTTCGGGAGCCAAGCGGCCCGGGTAAAAAACCCGCTTCGCAGGTTCCAAGAAAGTAGCGGCACAGGGGCTCAGCGAGGCAGCGCCGGCAGTAGTCACTCAGTGCGGAGCGTTGTGGGTTTAAAATCCGATACTCGGCGGTGTGGCAGTTCTTTGCAAGACACCGGAGGAGCCGAATATGGGTATATGTAGAATCTGTGGGCAGAAAGTGAAGCGTGGCCGGGGAAAGCTAACGTTGGCACCACGGCCCTGCGTCAACACATGCAGCGTCACCATCCGGTGGCCGGGGAGAAACGTGGCTCAGATGTGGTGGCCCATCCTGCCGCCCAGCAACGGCAGCAGCAGCAGCCCCCAGTGGCAGCTTTCCCATTGCAGCCAGTCAAGGCTCCACCACCTCTGCAAAGGGAGCTGTTTCTCTTTGGACATCATCCCCCGGTCCAGATGCTCTGCTCCTCGCTACTCATGGCGCCAGCAGTCATTCAGCGAGGCGATTGCAAAGAGACAACAGTATGCATCCAACCATCCTAAGGTGCATCAGCTGACTGTGCTCCTGTCTAAGTTGTTGGTACTGCAAGCCCTCCCTTTCCAAATGGTGGACTCTGCACCGTTCAGGAACTAATTGCTTGTCCGAGACGAGATGGAGAGTTCCAAGCCGTAATTTCTTTTCCAAAAAGGCAGTACCAGCACTTCATAAATATGTAGAAACAGAAGGTGGGTCAGTCCTTGAGCTTATCGGTTTTTTCCAAGGTGCACGGCAGCCGGACGTCTGGAAGCTGTAACTTTGGTCAGGCCAGTACATGTCCTTTGGGCCCCAAATGGGTGAATGTGCTTCCAGCCCAGGCATACCAACAACTTGGACAGGAGACGCCGCTTTCTCCTCCACGTTGTCAAACAGCTGCACCTGCGCCAATGTCCGCCTCCTCCTCCTCCACCACCACCACCATCTCAGCCTCCACAATGTAACTGCTCCATCATACCACATTGTAGGGCACAGGGGTGTCACGCAGTTCTACACCTGGCTTCCCTTCGGCGAACGAAGTCACCAGGGGAGGAAATGCTCCGCGTCATGCAGCAAAAAATTTCGATGTGTGGCTTTCTCCGCGCCAACTGCAAATCGGAACCATGGTGACAGAAAATGGTGACCCCGGGGAGGGAGGGATGGCCCATGGCCCTGCATGGCGCATGTGTTCAATCTGGTTGTAAAAAGGTTTCCCTGAATTTCTTTCCACCGATCTTCAGAACATTCTGAAAAATGGCCAGGAAACTGTGCATGCACTTTATCCATTCGTAAAAAGCCAGGAACCCCCTCCTTGAGTTGCGGGCGGCCGAACGGCCTCCCCCAACACACTCTGATATGCGTATTTTTTTCCACCCGGGCTGGAATTCCAGCCTGCACATGTTGGACCAACTGTATGAACAGAGAAAGGCCATTAACGATTTTTGATGATCCAGGCAGACAGAAGTACTCCCTGTGTAACTTTGATGTCAGCCAGGGGGCTCATGCGTGACACCTGCCGTTTGTTGAGGCCTTTTGAGGAGGCGACGTTATTTGTCAGTGCCAGGACTAGGGGATGAATAACATCATTCCACTGTTTCCCTGTCCTGGAAAGATGCTGAAAAATCTGTCTGGCGGGGGACTGGAATGTGGCGACTACATCTCGTGGCCACATGATTTCGGTGGGGACTGAAATGGAGGAGGAGGAGGACATTGGAGCAGAAGCATTGTCTGGTGAAATGAGTGGATTTTCTACCCAGGTGACAAGAGAGGAGGAACAGGAGAAGCTGGAGGAGGTGGATGGAGATGAGGAAGACGAGGCAGATGACCCCCAAGCACCGTGGCAGTATACAGTGGAAATGGAGGGAGGGAGCCCCTCGGAGTCACTTGTGCAGATGGCCCGCAGCATGCTTATTTGCCTGGCTAATGACAGCCGAATAGTCAGCATCCGGCAGAGGGATGACTTCTGGCTCTCCACCCTATTGGACCCTCGTTACCGAGCCTTTTTCCCAGCTATTGAGAGGGAAGACAAACTCAAATACTATAGGGAAATCATCCGTAATAAGTTGTCTGCTTACTCTTTGTGGCATAGTCCCTCCTCTGAAAGGTCTGACCGGGGGGTTCCTCAGCGCTCACGTACTACTGCCGCGGCTGCTTGGGGAAGGTGGGGGGGGTAGGAGCAGTACCAGCTCCATCAGTAGTAACCTAAGTCTGGAGTCACGGATGAGCAGCTTCCTTCACCCGCCTTGTGAGGAGGGCAGTCGCCAGCAGCAGCAGGACCTGGAAGCGGGTCCCTGAACCAACGGGTTGTGGCCTACTTGGACAGCACTCTGCCACCCAGTTAGAAGATCCGCTGACTACTGGGCAGCCAAACGGGATGTGTGGCCGCAACTTGCCGAGTTTGCAGTGGAGAAGCTGTCCTGCCCGGCCAATTTAGTGTGGCATCAGAGTGGGTGTTCAGTGCGTCGGGGGCCATCGTTACCCCAAGGAGAACGCGCTTGTCCACGGGAAATGTGGAACGACTGACCTTTGTCAAGATGAATCAGGCATGGATCGGCCAGGATTTCCACACACCAATGTCAGTCTGGGTTCAAACTACCTGCCTCAGCCACTATTCTGATGCCGCCACCCACCTGATGCCACACATCTGCTGACAGTTTCTCCATTGCCTACCACCATCTTTACCCGGGACTGGTATTGCCACCCACCTCAACACTCTTCATTGTGCCACTCTATGACCTCATGCTGCTGCTGCTGTTGCCGTGACATCCACACTGTGTCATTGTGCCACTGTCTGACCTCATGCTGCTGCTGTGGCTGCTGCCAATGTCCTCCACACTGTGTCATTGTGCCACTGCCTGACCTCATTGCTCTGCCGCCGTGACCTCCGCACTCAGTCATTGTGCCACTCTGTGGCTTCCTCCTGTTTTTCCCCCTCCAGACTGTCAATGTGCCACTGCCGGATCTCATGCTGCAGCTGTCGTGTCCTCCACACTGTGGTTTATTGGGCCACTTCTGTGGCCTTTAAAACTGTTTTGCCGCCTCCAGAATGTCATTGTGCCAACTGCCTGATCTCATGCTGCTGCTGTCGTGACCCCCACACCCGTTTCATTGTGCCACTCTGTGGCCTAATACTGTTTAGCCGCCTCCAGAATGTCATTGTGCCACTGCCTGATCTCATACTGCTGCCGCCGTGACCTCCACACTGTGTGATTGTGCCACCTCTGTGGCCTAATACTGTTTTGCCGCCTCCAGAATGTCATTGTGCCACTGCCTGATCTCATGCTGCTGCTGTCGTGACCCTCCACACTGTATCATTGTTTCCACTCTGTGGCCTAATTTCTGTTTAGAGGCCGCCTCCAAATGTCATTGTGCCACTGCCTGGGCCCCATAAATGCTGCCGCGTGACCTCCACACTGTGTGATTGTGCCACTCTGTGGCCTAATACTGTTTTGGCCCCCTCCAGAATGTCATTGTGCCCCTGCCTGATCTTTATACTGCTGCCGCCGTGACCTCCACACTGTGTGATTTTTGCCACTGTGTGGCATAATACTGTTTAGCCGCCTCCAGAATGTCATTGTGCCACTGCCTGATCTCATTCTGCTGCCGCCGTGACCTCCAACACTGTGTGATTGTGCCACTCTGTGGCCTAATTCTGTTTTGCCGCCTCCAGAATCTCATTGTGCCACTGCATGATCTCATGCTGCTGCTGTCGTGACCTCCACACTGTATCATTGTGCCCCTCTGTGGCCTAATAATTTTTATCCGCCTCCAGAATATCATTGTGCACTGCCTGACCTCATACTGCTGCCGCCGTGACCTCCGCTCTCAGTCATTGTGCCCACTCTGTGGCTTCCTCGTGTTTTGCCACCTCCAAAATGTCATTGTGCCCCTGCCTGACCTCATGCTGCTGTGGCTGCCGCCGTCACCTCCACACTCTGTCACCAATGTTGCCACCTGAGCTCTCAGCTTGTTTTTTTCCAGCTTTCGCTGCATGACTTTATCAGGCTACATTCCCGCTTGAGTTTTTTGGTCAGTTTTGCCCTCTTTAAATGCCCAGGGAATTTTATAGTGAAGCGATTCTAAGAGCGGCGGCAGTGATCTGCGTGTCTACTAAAACACAACATTGTATGAGAACCAAACCAAGCTCCCTCTGCATATTTTTAAACATGGCACAAACGTTCTACAAGCACCCTGCAGGCTCTGTGCAGCCTGGAAATAGCTGCTTTTTAATGCGATTCGTGCCGAAGCTATTCGGACCGAATTTATTTTTGTCGGAAAATTCGTCGAAGTGACCGAATCGAATTTTTGAGAAATTCGCCCATCTCTAGATGTTATCCTAAAAGAATATGTGGAAGAGGGTGTAAAATGTGTATCAAGAAGAGGCAGAAAAATTTGGGAATGAATTGTCCCCAGTACCTTTGTAAATAGTAAAAGGGGAAAACTTGGCAGCAATACCGAGGGTGCTTCCCGTGTGGGAGGAATAGATGTAACCTATGCACGTTGATAGTTAAGGGTGATACATTTTTTAATAGTACAAACACAAGGAAATTGAAATTGAAACAATATACTAATTGTGAAACAGATCATGTAGTTTATTACATATTATGCAATCAATGTAACCTTATGTACATAGGAAGCACAATAAGAAAGTTTAAAACACAGAATTGCTGAGGGATTTAGCAGGTATCCTTTAAAAAACAAATCAAAAATATCGGGAGCCTCTAAATTTTGTTAAAAAGAAATTTTGCAAAAAACCCCGAGGAGGCAATTGGGAACACAAAGTCAGGCTGCGTGAGGCGCACTGGATCATGGTGTGTGATACACGTTTCCCTAGAGGAATGAATAAGAGGAATGACCTTATGTTTATCCATTAGTGATACACTCAGCTTAATTTCAGAATATGCTTTAGGATAAGTAATGTATAATTTATTGAAATATGCGTTTGAATATAAGCCAGCATAAATAGCATTATCTGTGTTTATATGTTTTGGTAGATTATAGGCAGCCGTTTAATTGCAGAAACCAGTTAAACTAGAGTTAAAGTTTTAGTGCATGCCCATCGCCACGTCCTTCTGACACGTGCTTCTGTGACATTGTTTTTATTTCACATATAAATGTAGTGTTTGTACAAGTGTCTGTATGCTGTGAACAAGGGTCATGTGGGACCTGAAACGCTTTAGCGTTTGGATGCTATTTCACACTGTCCTGTAATGTCATAAGGAATAAATCTTGTGAAAAGAGCACCCACTGGAACTTCCTTTCATTGGATTTGCATTTGATGTCTGGAGCTTTTGCTGGCAGCTCTCCGTGCGGGAAGCATCTTACCAAGAGGTCAAAAGCAGCAGTAATTTGAATCGAGCAGGAGAAAGCAGCCTGGATAAGACAAACAGCGGAGGAAGGGTAAGCGGCAGTGTGCACTTTGTTTGTTTAAATAGAAAGATACTTATATTTAATCGTTGCAACACTGCTAACATATAATCCAGGATCCAAAGTCCTTTTTTCACCCCCTTTGGGAGTTCATGAGGAGACGCCCTTTATTTTCCTTGAATTAAAGCCTCATGAAAGAAAAGTCTTTTCTTCCAAAGCCCAAATGGTGATCAGATATTTTTGTAACTATTACTATTGTGTTGTAATGAACTATATAAATCTTTTTTGAATCTTCTTTGTCCAGTTAAATTAATATCCTTTTTTGTTAGAAATACACACACTCTGTTCTCAAGCTGCTGTCCCGCCTGGTGACATCACTTCCTGCGTTTAGTTAAGAAAAAGAGCAGAAAGAGTAGAGGAGAGCAGGACTGTAACCAGAGAAACATATGTTCATTTAGAGCAGATAAAATCTCTCTTATCTCTTGCTCAGGGCAATATCAAAAGAGCAATGTTTTTGGTAAATGCCTTGATTTAATGTTCGCTACATATTGAAAGTTAATCTTTGTAGTGATAAAAAATCCTTTAAGCCTTGTTTTGTCCAGACAGAAGGAATGATCTGGTGTTGTTTGCATAGGTTTTCCATTAAACCGCTTTTCGTCTTTTTTTTTTGTATGGGCCACTTACATACAGTTGTATCAAAAGCAAACTTGACAGATAACGTACCAAATGTCTTTTCTCAGGACTTAATACATTCAATTACTTTAACCTTTCCTCATAAAAAGGATCTTCCATGCCCCTCATCAGTTTATTTGCTCATCTTTTTACCCTCTTAAGCCCCCAGGACATTCTTTCTATATGTAAGTACCCAGAACTGAACTTCATATTCCTGATGAGCCAACAACAATGCTTTGTAAAGCGGTAATATTTCTCTGTCCTGCAAGGTCATGACTCTTTTAATACATGACCATATCTTGCTGCCCTTAGAGAGCCCAGTACTGACCCCAATGGTACTTCACTAATAAATATAACCTAATCAGAGTATATGCTATACATAACCAACCACTGTTTCCTATCACTGATCCAATTACTAACCCATTTACACATATTACCCCTCCATCCAATCATTTTATTTATTTTTATTTATTTTGATATCATCCTTTTATGTGGCACATCATTAAGTAACTTTAGAAAGTCCAGATACAGAGTAGAAATGGATCTGGCTGTGGATGTCATGTAAAATACCTTCTCATAGAAGTTGATTGGATTAGTTTGACAGGTTAATATCCCAAAGAGCCATGCACATGCTTTCTAATAAAGTAAGATGTTTTATTCGAGATACTGCTGGATAGAAACTCCTAGAAAACTTTCACATTTTTAACCCATTCTAGAGGTTAAACTTAAAGGTCTATAGTTTGCAGGATCACTTTTTGACCACATTTTGAACATCAGCATCATGTTTGACAAGTACCAATCCTATGGAAAAGACCCTATAAATAAGGGCTTTAATTCTTGTAAAACCGAACCTGTTAATTTATGTTCAAATAAGGATATTTTCAGCTTACCCAGTGTCCATTCATACGAGGTGTCGGTTAAGTCTGGATGCACGGCGAGTCTGGAAACTCCCACCGGTAACAGATGCTTACAATGACATTGATTCCAGCATCCACGTAATCTGGGCGTTCAAAGCACTTCAGGCACAGAGTTGCTAGGGCTTTGTTTAAAACATTCAATGCTTTAATTCTTACGTATTTAAAAAAATGTTTCAATTCCAAAAAGTAGACATATACAGCTTTGATAGTAGCATTAACCACTATATGGAAGGTATTGGATCACATTCAGTATTGTGCAAACCGACGCGTTTCAGCAATAAGCCTTAGTCCTGGTCTGGTTACAAAGTACTACTGTGTTCCTTTTTATAGGAGACCGGGAATACAAATCTCAACTTCCGGTAAATTAACCCTATAATTACAGTTAGATGTTAGCGATCTTTTCCAATTGTAAAAAAAACATGGTATATAAAACAAATACATATATATATATATATATATATATATATATATATATATATAAAATTTATATATATATAAATAAAATAAAAAATTTAAAAATACATTATTCTACACTATTTTAAAGAGTTGCATAAGTACATTATCTGATAATTTATATTTTAATAATAATATAAAAGATCCTATTTGATGTTTAAACCCTGCGGTTGTCTCATACAAAGATAAAAATCCATCTTGTTCCTTATTTTAGGACAATGTCCCGAATTTTAAATTTACCCACCTCTAAACGGAACCAAAATTCTCTATCCCTTTTCCAAAACAAAGGGGGTTGACTCCTGATTTTTTTTTTTCCCAAAAAAATGTTTGGAAACTGCGGGACTATTATGTTGCTGTAAGGGTTGGTGAATTCGCGGGCCCACCGAAAAGCGATGGTGTGAATTGCATAGGCAAATTTTTTTTGTAAATGTTTACTTTATTCTTATATTGGGTGGTATATTTTTTATGAATGTAACCCCCTGAAAGATATTTTTGTTTGTTTTTTTTTTTTTCTGTCTTGATAAGATATCAGGGGTTTTAAGGGGAAACTTTTTTACTTTATTCTCCAAAATTTTCTCGAGACCCTTTTTGTTTAGCTTATCCAATACTTTACTTTGTTGATGTCTATTTCACTTAAATAATGCAATTTCTTTTGGTTCAAAAATAATTCCGTGGGAATTTTAGTGTCACGTGTTAGGATGATTGAAGTGGGCATTTAAAATATAGAATTTTTGAGGGGTCGATTTGTGAACGGTTTAATGTCACCAAATTTATTGGACTTCCTCCCAAAAGTGAACCCAAAAAAATCTTACTAGATTGATGCAGGGAATGTGTGAATTGAGATTCAAATTATTGTTTTAATATTTGAATGAACTAGAGAAAGATGTGAAGGGCCCCCCATACCAGGAGGGGGGTCTCAAAAAATAGCCCTACCCCCTGAATGCGGGGAAAATACATTGTCATCAAAGTGGGAAAATCCCCCTCCATTTTCCCTAAAAATTTTGAAAAAAGGGGGAAAATTTACCCCCATAGAACCCCCTTTTAAATTTTTAGGAAAAAAACATCCATTGAAAGTGAAAAAAATTATGTGTGGAAGGAATTCCAATCCTAAAATAAAACCATCATTTGAACTGTGCAACAATATTTAGCAAAAAAAACCTGTCAAGTTTTTAAGTAAAAAACGGGGGTTTGGAAGGGTAAAAGCTTTTTTTTAAGAAAAGCAACCCAAAAGAAATGAGATTTCCATTCAGGGGTTTAATGTGTTGACCTTTAGTGTTCAAAAGGAAATCCAGGGGCTGGGGACAAAAAAGGCTGTAAAAAATTCGTTACCCAACCCCCCAAATTTTTTTTACTATACGAAACCTTCCCCCTGACACAATGGGTGGAAAGGGGTGGGGGGAATATCCCCTTGTGTAACTTTGTAAAAAGAATGTACTAGGAGTGACGATTTAAAACAAATGCCCTTCTGCTACTTTTTCTTTTTTATTCCTAAATTTTTAAAAGTTTTTTTTAACTTACTTTGAAAGAGTGCAGTGGGGACTTGGCTCAGTTCTTTATATGTCCCTGTATCCTTCAACATATCCATATTTAATTTCTCATAGAGACCTAACTGCTCTCTCCCTTATCTTCTCTCTTTACAGTTATGGATTTATCTTCCTTGAGTTTTGTAAGCGCTCTTTGTTCTTCATTGGTTAAATTATTATTGAAACTTTGTTTACTTTGTATGGAACCTGCTAGTGCCAACAATTCCTTCTCAATGATTTCTTGAAATGTATCTAAGACCTCAGGTCTAGATTGAACAGGATAAAAATAAGGATTAGATTTTTTAACAACATTAGCATTGGCAGTAGATATTTTCCCTTCTGCTTTTACGGTTTTTAACTCTGATAGAGTTGAATTGGAAAAGATCGCTAACATCTAACTGTAATTATAGGGTTAATTTACCGGAAATTTGGGTTTTTATTCCCGGTTCCTATAAAAGGAACACATGTACTTTTAACCCGACCAGGACTAAGGTTATTGCCCGAAAGCGCGGTTTGCACAATACTGAATGTGATCCCTACCTTCCATATAATGATTAATGTACATCAAAAACTGTATATGTCTAAAATTTTTGGGAAATTTTAAAAAAATTTTTTTAAATACGTAAGAAGCATTGAAATTTTTAAACAAAGCCCTAGCAAGTCTGTGCTTGAAGTGCCTTGAACGCCCAGATTATGTGGATGCTGGAATCAATGTCATTGTAAGCATCTGTTAATTTATGTTCTCCCTTATTCTCTGTAAATTTGGGTATTCATCTATGAAAAGAACCGAAAAGAAGGAATTTAAAGTTGGCCTTCCTTCCTTTAAGTTTTTCAAGGGAACCTACCCTTTAAATTTCTTTCTATTATTTATGTAAAGAACGCTACTACCTATTTGATCCCAGCCTGTACTTTTCATAACCTAACCAGTTTATTGGCTAATATTTGGTCTAATATCCCCGCACCACTAACTCCTCTTGTTAGGTTCTGCCTTAGATGTAAAAGGTAATAGACCTGTCAGGGGCTTGTTGACTTTGCTAGATCTGTAACAATAAAAAAATCCCAGTTAAAAAAGCAGTTAAAGTTCCTTTTAATAATCACTTTTTGCCATCTCTTTGCCTTATTTGTACATTGTTTTCTTCCATCTGGTCCCAAAGCCTTGTTCACAATTACTTTAATCTAGCTTGGACCATATCTACATTCAGACATTAAAGTATATTAATTAATGTATTAATAGCATTCACACCACTTACATCAGTTACTCTATCATTTTATATTTTGAATTAGAAAACCAGATTAGTATTTCTATCTTCTCTTTATTTAGGGATCCTTATGGATCTTTTTTTTTCTGTATTGCATACATCTAACTACTTTACAATTCTAAAAGGATAACACTGACTACTCTTATTAGAATAATTAGTATTTCAAATGCCTTTGTAGCATTTTCCCTTTTAACAGTGGATATAAGCCATATTCGGTTTTATTTTTGTCATGTATGCCTGTTATTTAAAGAAATTTATACAGTTTGCCCCAGAAAAGGCATTTAAATATATGAGTGTGTGTTTGATCTGAAAGGATGGATTCTTACCCAAATTGGTCGAAAGTGCCTTCCACATGGATACGTGGGCCCATAGAATCCCAATAAAACTTTCCCCAGACCATAACACTGTATCCACCAGTCTGTGTTCTTCCAGCAATGGTTGCAGGGTATTTGTCCTGACAAACCAAAATCTATTTATTCAATGAAGCAGAAAATTTGACTTACTGGAAAAGGAAATTCTTTGCCAATAAGTGGAGATCCATTTCTGATATTGCCATGAAAATTGAAGCATACGTCTATTAGTCCCTTAGTTCATTCTGGTTGTGACTTTCTCCACCATAATGTGTCGGTCTATCTTCGTTTCTCTCTCACATCAATGACATGTTGTGCATTTCACTTTTTGGTTGGTTATTCACAATTACATAGTTAAATAGTTAGTACGGTTGAAAAAAGACATATGTCCATCACTTGTCCACTCACGATACTCACCACAGCAGCACCCAAACAGTTTTCAAACTGTGCAGTTTAAGAAATATTGAGAGCTTTTTCAACTCTAATAAACTGTCCCTTTTACCCGTGACAGCAACAAGGGATATGTGTGTAGACAGCCTATCTCATATCTTATATATCCACCAAGCCAACTCTCCATGCATAACGTCCTTCATGAGTTACATGCTGCCAACTTTGAAAGAAGTAAGTGGTCATAGCAACGGAACTCGACTGTGCATTTTTCAGTGTAATTCCCTAAAGTAGATTTAAGGTACTTCCTTTTGGCATCTGCATTCTTATTTTAACAAATACTTATGATAGGAGTCGCTAAGAAATGTAAAACCTAATTTATCATAAAATCATGCTAATATTAAGAAGACATTCCACTGACATAGCCAAGATAACTATGATCTTCACTTTCACCCTCTGAATGTACCAACAGTGCTTGTAAGATCATTCCCATCTTTATCCTCTATTTACTTATTTTTGCTTGTGGTGGTGTTAATTTTTCTGTTGTATTTTAATTATTATTATGATTTTTTTTTACTGTATTTATTTAAACTTAAGTTTTACTTTTCTTGGCAACTCCTATAATTGTTGATTTTGAGTAAGACAGGCATACCTCAATTGGTCTCTAGGTTAGCCATTGTAAACTGTTTACAATTTTATTGTGGTAGCTACAGTTTTCACAATAGTGAGAGGTCCAACAAGCTCTATTCTGTGACAAATTACCAAATCATCACTTCACATATCAACAGAGCAATATGATACTTAAGGTTCTGTTTTTATTTCAAATAGAAAGGAGTGGGAGGGGAGGAATTATTTAACCTGTTGCAAAATAATTAAAAAATAGAATTTGGTGTAACCCGAGAGTTACCTGTCTAACCTTGCACCTGCTAATAGTTTGGGAATCTTTGCAATGAGAAACATTAAATATTTTATGTCAGTCAATGGTGTTGAATCAAAGTTTTTAACTTTTAATGCTATTTACTACATAGAACAAATTTCCTAACAATGGGTATTGAAATCATATTAAATAGAAGACGTGCTTTTATTTTGCCATGTTTGCCTTGATTCCTAAAGGTGTACACATGGAGAATGCAATATAAAATATTGTAGCTTTGACAAAGGAAAGCAAGAAAGAACTACATTTTTTAGTTTAAAGCAAAATATGAGAGCTGGGTCTTCTAATTGCTTCTGTTTCCATAGTGATATAAAAAATATTTTAATTAACAAAGTAAGATCCAGGAGTAATGGAGAGAAATTATTTTCAGTCAGTAACAGCCCTGACTTTCAAAACTTTTTAGTGAATTTCCTATTGTATGTGTAAACATGGCAAGAATTAGAACCCAAGAAACCTGCAATGCTTGTCTTGACATTTAGACTAACCGTTACATAATATTTTTCTAAGAATATTTGATCATAGTTTATTACAAAATATGTATCACTAGCATAGCTAACTAGACACCTATTCCCCAATTCTGACCTTTGTAGGAAGCTGTTTAAAACTTAAACGTCCTTCCGATTCTTGATTCCTTGGTAGCAGTCACTATTTAAAAACAAGACATTATTTGTTGCTTGTTTTGATTTATGATTCCTTTCATGGTTTTCAGTACATAGAAATTATATATTTATTCGTATTTAATGGCTGCATATCCAAGGTGCCTTTCAATGTATTGAAATAACCTTTTCAATATTTAGTAGTAGCATTCAGCCTATGGGAACTTTTCATCTAGTAACGAAAGATATGCTATGAATTATTGATGTCCAGAAAACACATATAACTTAAAAATCCCACCAGATGTCTTTGTAAAATTATATTATAAAGCATATCTTCAACTAAAATATTAGATGTGAGGGTTACCCTTTAAAGAACAGTATAGCTTTCTACATAGTAGAATATTCCACGTTGATTGATATATACTTTGAGTGAATCTAAAATTCTATTTTCCACTGAATATACAGAATAAAAATGAATATGTTATGACTCTGAGATCAGGATGACCAAGTCACAAGACACATTGCCATAACGTAAAATTGTCCCTGTATTCTAGTTATGCCAAATGAAACATACTTGGTATAAGACAGAACTATCAAAAATGCTCAGAATTTCAAATGACTTATGGGCAATTGTACATACTCAAACTACAATGCAAAACAGAAGAAAAGAATAAAAGAATAAAAAGCAGGAAGAAAGCATATGCATTTATCTGCCAACCTAAAATGAAGTTGAAAAGTTTAAAAACCTGTGGGGGGTGATAAAAATAGTTCAATGGTAATAAATAATAGTTCATATTCAGCCATGATCCAAATGTAGGAACATGTAATATGCCTACATATGGGGAATGTTGCTAGTGATTGACTGGTAAGAGTTGATATTTTATTATGAGGCAAAAAGGCTCAGAAGCATGAGTCTGTGGCTGAAAAATCATTATCTATCTCTATATATCTATAGGGATGAGTCAACCCTTAAAAGTGATAAGTGTATGACATTTTTTATGTACTTGTATGCCTAAATTTGTAAGTAGCACCCAAGGGTTTAATTCCAACATAATTATAAAAAAAAGAAAGAAAGTTGAATAAAGCTTATAAAAATAAAAAAAATGTTTATTTAAAGATTATTTTATGTCAATAATTTTAATGAAAAAAAGATCCAGTTGTAAGGAAAAAATATAACACTTTTACTTTCATATTATTTGTACTGTAAAGGTATAAAAATATTGCAAAAAAAAAGCAGAATCACTATTTTTTTCCTCCATTCATCCAAAAAAATAAATACATAAAAGTTAATCATTAAGCTATTAGTACCCCAAAATGATGGCCAAAGAGCCCCCATACACATTAGACAGAAATACTCAAGAGGTGTTTCATGCTAATCTGTTTGACAGCAAAATATGATAGAAGGAGTTGAGCTGTTATAAAGGTCTATATGAGCTAAAGTAGTTTTTCTGAGCAAAAAGTAGAGTAAATCCAAAAAATGAAAGTGAAAGTCATGCTTACCCCACCCACCCATACTATGATTAAAAGTTTACTCACACTGATACAGGGAAGACTGTCAATTACTGCATACCGGCAGGGTAGCATGACTGCCACTGTCTCTAAAGGGGTATTCCCATCAAATTGCTTAGCTTTACACATGTAGGCAAAGGTAAATAGAGATTATTACCAAATACATTACTCTTCTGATTCTGCATTATTTCAAAGTTAGAGCAGTTTTTATCTCCTGCTAATTTACAGAAGATTTCCTAGACTTCTGACCACCTCTCTGCGCTGCAGCAGCCCTGGTAGAGATGGTAACATCACTCCCTGCCGTGTCTTTGCAGCAGCATAGGAGCTTGTTTATCTTTCTTACTGACAACCTTTAATCCTTATAGTGCTCTGTAGCATTAATAGTAATGCACTTAATTGCCATTTGATTACTATTTACTTAGATTCATGTTCAGGTTACATGTTCAGCAGAAGAGAAACAGTTACACTCAGAGAAGTAAGGCGCAGTCAGCCAATTGAGCCACAAACATCAGATCTGTTCTCCAGAAGATCTGCTATAACACTGAGATTGGGTTTCAAAGAAATGGTAAAGGCAGGAAATAACTGGATGGTGGGAAATTTTCTAATCTTTTGGAGAGGAGAGAGAAACAAAATTGACCTGTGCACTCTGCCTGTCAGATCATCTGCCTCTGACGTAGGGTTCAGCTGGCTTGAAGAGCAGGCTCTATGATACAACCAGATGGGTAAACTCCTTTAAGGAGTCCTATCAGTAAGAAATTCAAAAACTACTAACTGTATTATTTTGTCTAGAACTGGGGTGAACAACCTTTTCTGGCATTATGGCAAAGAAGCTAAGAAGCTTGAGAACTCTCTATTGGATGTATCAAATCCTCAATTTGCTTTTGACTCACTGAGTCTTTAGAACGCAAAAAGGACAGTAAGTTTTGCTCTGCACTGATGAGGAGCAAAAGCCCGAAACAGCTGTATGCAGATGTGCGCTACTGACTTAGCTAATATCCCTTTTGCTTTCTAAAGACTCAGTGGGTCAAAAGCAAATTGAGGAATTGTTACATCCAATAGAGGGCACTCAAGCTTCTCAGCTCCTTTCCCATAATGCCTTGTGATATGAAGATGCATAGTGCAGTGCAAAAGGCTATTTCACATCTCCACACACCTATATGGTGCTCTCCCCACTCATTGCTTCCCACCCAGACAGCAAGCTCTGCTCTCTACTAATGAGGATCAAAAGCCTGGGACAGATGTATGCAGAAAAACAAAACGGTTGGCTAATATCCCTTTGCTTTCTAAAGACCATTTGGGGAAAGCAAATTGGGTTTTTGTCACATAAAAAAAGGGCACCCATTTTCTCAATCCCCCTTTTCCCCAATAATCTTTGTGGTTAAGAGGGGCAATTTTCCCCAAAAATTCGATTGGGGCCCCCCAAACCCTACAAAACCCCCCCCCCCTGCCCAAAACCCCCCAAAAAAAAAAAAAAAAAAAGAAACCCCCCCCCGAAAAAAAAAAAAAAAAAAATTTCGTTTCGTTCCGAATTACTTGGGGCCACAATCGGGGGTTAAAAAGCAGCTATTTCCAGGCTCCCACAAAAGCCTGCAGGGTGCTGAAGAAAAATTTTCCCCAGCTTAAATAGCAGAGGGAGCTTGGTTTTTGGTCTTCATAAAATTTTGTTTTTAGTATAACACGCAAAAGGACTCCCCGCCCCCCTTTAGAATCGCTTACCTAAAAAAACCCCGGGCACTTAAAGGGCAAAAACTGCCCCAAAAAAACTCAAGCGGGAATGTAGCCTGATAAATCATGCCACGAAAGCGGGAAAAAAACAACTGAAGCTAAAGGGGGCAACATTATTGGACAGAATGGGGGAGGTGAGGGGCGGCAGCCACAGCCGGGAAAGGGCAGGGGGGGGGCCCCCCAAATGACATTCTGGAGGGGGGCAAAACACGAGGAACCAAAAGAGGGGCACAATGACAAAAGAGGGGAGGCACGGGGGCAGCAGAAATGGGGTCAGGCGAAACACAATGACTTTCTGGAGGGGGCAAAACAAATTGGGCCCAAACCAAGGGGGCAAAAAGCACAGTGTGGAGGTCCCAAACAGCAGAAAGCATGGACAGCAGTGGCACAAAGACATTCTGGAGGGGGCAAAAACAGATTAGGCCACAGAGTGGCACAATCACACAGTGGGGGGCCGGCGGCAGCAGAAAATAAAGATCAGGAAAGGGGCCACGAATTACTAGAAGGCGGCAAAAAAAATTTTATCCACAGAGTGGCAAAAACACACAGTGTGGGGGTTACGGGGGCCCACATTATGAGATCAGGCAGTGGAAAACAAAAAAAAAAACATTCGGGAGGCGGCTAAACAGAAATTGGGCCACAAAAGGGCACAATCAACAGTTTGGGGTCACGGCGGCAGCATATGAGATCGGGAGGGGCACTTAAAACATTCGGGAAAGGGGGGCCCAAAACAGTTTTTTGGCCACAGAGGGGCCCACCACCAGTGGGGAAGGTTAGGGCGGCAGCAGAAAGAATCAGGCAGGGCACAATGACTTTTCTGGGGGGGGGAAAAAACATTTTTAGGGCCACAAAGGGGCACATCACACAGTGTGGGGGTCACGGGGGCAGCATATGAGATCAGGGAGTGGCACAATGAAAATTCTGGAGGCGGCAAAAAAATTTTTAAGGCCACAGGGGTGGCACAACACACAGTGGGAGGTCAAGACAGCAGCGGGAAAGAATCGGGCCAGGGGTCAAAATAAACTTTCCCGGATTTTGGGAAAACAGGGGGAAGCCACAAAATTTTCCAATGACGAGAGCGGAGGTCACGGGGGCAGCAGCATAAAAGTCAGGCATTTGGCTCAATGCACAGTGGGAGGGCACGGAAAGGAGTCCCACAGCAGCATGGGTAGAAGGGGCCAAAAAGACATTCTGGGGTGGCAAAACGGGAGGAAGCCAAGGTGGAAACAATGCCCTGGAGAGCGGGGGTCACGGCGGCACAGCATGAGGCCCAGGCAGTGGCCCCAAGACACAGGGGAGGACAGGGCCCAGCAGCCAAAAGCGCAGCATGAGGTCAACAGGGGCAAAATTTGACACAGTTTTAGGTCACGGGCAACAGCAAAAACAGGCAGCGCATGAGGTCAAGAGGGGAAATGACAAAATTTTTTTGAGGTGGGTAGCAATACCAGTCCCTTTTAAAAAAGGGTGGTAGGAAAATTGGAAACGGTCAGAAAATTTTGGGCATCAGGTGGTGGGGGCAACAAAATATGGCTGGGGCAGGAAGTTTAAAACCCGAGACTGACGCCAAAGGCATTGGTGTTTGGGGAAATTTGGGGGCCCAAACCCCAAACGCCTAAATTCATCTTGAAAAAGGTCATCGTTCCACATTTCCCTGGAAAAACGGGGTTCTCCTTGGGGGAAAACGATGGCCCCCGCCGCACTGAAACCCCCTCTGATCCCACACTACCCCCCCGGGGGGGACAGCTTCCCCACGCAAACTCGGCAATTGGGGCCCACCCCCCCCCATTTGGCTGCCCAAGTCCAGCGGACCCTTCTAACTGAGGGGGAAGAGTGCGGGTCCAAGTGGGCCCAAAACCTTTTGGGTTCAGGGACGTTTCCAGGTCCTGCGCGTTTGCTGGCGACTCCCCCTCCCGAAGGGGGGGTAAAGGGAACTGCTCATCATGACCCCAACTGGGTTTTACTACTGTGGAGCTGGTACTGCTCCTACCCCCCACCCCCCCCCCCCAGCAGCCGCGCAGTATTTACGTGAGCGCTGAAGGAACCCCCGGGGTAAAGACCTTTCAGAGGGGGGACGTTCCCCCACTTTGGGCCCAGAAAGCCCCAACTGATTACGGGGGAAATTTCCCCTAAAATATTTGATTTTTGTCTTCCCCTCCAATAGGGGGGAAAAAAGGGCTCCCATTTTGGCCCCGGTACGAGGTCCAAAGGGTGGAGAGCCAGCAGTCCACCCCTCTGCCGGATGCTGACTTTTCGCTTCATTTTAGCCGGGGCAAAAAGCTTTCCTGGGGGCCCCAATCGCAAAAAGTAAATCCGGGGGGCCTCCCGCCCCCCATTTCCACGTAACTGCCACGGTTTTGGGGGTCACTGCCTCGTCTTCCTCACCCCATCCACCTCCTCAGCTGCTCCTGTTTCCCCCCCTCTTTTGGGCCCCCTGGGTAGAAAACCACTCTTTTTCACCAGACAATGTTTTCCTGCTCCAATTCCCCCTCCTCCTCCTCCTTTTTCAGCCCCAAACCGGACTCAGGGGGCCACAGATTAGTCGCCAATTTCCCCAAACCCCCTGCCCAAAAATTTTTTTTCACCCAATTTTGCTGACATCAAATTTTCACAAGGGATTTATTTCTGTCTGCCTTGGGATATAAAAAAAACTTTAAATTTGGGCCTTTCTCTTTTCATACTGCCCAAACCCAAAATGTCAGGGCGGGAAATTTCCCACGGGGGGAAACATGCATAAAAAGAGTGTGTTGGGGAGGCCGTTCGGCCCCCGAAAGGAATTCAGGAGGGGGGTTCCTGGCTTTGTTTTAAAGGGAAAAAGTGCTGAAACCTTTTTCCGGGCCATTTTTTTCAAAATTTTCTGAAGATTTTTTGGAAGCCCTTCGGGAACCCTTTTTCAAAACCCAGATTGAAACGTGCGCCCATGAAAGGGTGAAAGGACCACCCCCCTGGGTCACCCTGGACACCATTTTTCCTCCCATTTCCGAAAACCAGGGTTTTCCGATTTGCAGTTTCGCGGAAAAAGCCACCTTTGTTTTCTTGCTGCATGACGCGGAGCAGTTCCCCCCCGGGGATTTTCCTTTACGCCGGGGCAACCCCGGTTAAACGCATGACACCGCTTGGCCCTAAAACATTTTTGGTGATGGAGCAAGTACTTGGGGAGGCGGGAGAGGGGGTGGGGGAGGAGGAGGGAGGGGGACATTGGCGCAGGGCTTGTGCAGTTTTGACAACGTGGAGGAGAAAGGGGGCCGTCCCCTTCCAATTTTTTGGGTGTGCCGGGGCGGGAAAGCCCCTTCACCCAGGGGGGGCCAAAAAGGGGGAACAGGGTACTCCCCCCTACCGTTTTTTAAAAGCTCCAACGCCGCTTGCCGGCCCCTTTGGAAAAAAACCGAAAGCCTAAAGGGACTGCCCCCACCTTCTGTTCTACATTTTTATGAAGTGCTGGTACTAGCCTTTTTGGGGAAAAAAATTTTACGGCTTTGGAACTCCCCAAACCGACTCGGCACAAGCCATTATTCCTGAACGGTGCAAGTCCACCTTTTGGGAAAAGGGGGAGGGACGGGCATACCAAAAAACTTGGCCGGGAGCAGGGTTTCACTGCTGCCCTTTAAAAAAAGGGTTTGGGAAACGCATACTGTTTGTCTCTTTGCAATCCCTCGCGGGAACGACTGCGGGCGCCCATGATTACAAGGAGCAGAAGCACCCTGGCCGGGAAAGATGTAAAAAGAGAAAAACACCCTTCTGCAGGGGTTTTGGGGAAACCCTTTTGACGGGCTGCAATGGAAAGGGCGTCCACGGGCTGCCGGCTGTTGCTGCGGAAAGCAGAAAAAGGGAACCACCACTTCTGAGCCCTTTTCCTCCCAGGCCCCCGATGGGACGCTGCATGTTTACGCGGGGCCGGGGGCCAACGTTGCTCCCTGGGCCACGCTTCATTTTTCCCTCGCTTACGATTCTACATATACCCACTTTCCCGGCCTCCTCCTTTCTTAGCAAAGAACTTCCACACCGCCATTTCCCGGGTTTTTTCCCGGGCCAACCCCTCCGCCCCAAAGTGACTATTTGCCCCCGTGCCTTCGCTGGGGCCCCGGCCCAACTTCTTGGCCCCTGGGGAGGGGGGTTTTTTACCCCGGGGCCGTTTGGGCTCCCGACCTAAACCTGCTGTTTAACCCCTGCTGACTCCCCCCCCCAAAAGGGAACCCACTTGCTGGCTCCCGTTTGCCTGACCGCAACTAAACGCCCTCTTCCCTGACAAAGTTTAACCCTTTGCCTCCCCCGGGCCCCCCAAAGTGCGGTGGGCTAAAACATCATCTTTTTGTGTTTCATCGTCACTGCTGCCCTTTCATAAACCGGTTTTGGGTTTATCCCAAAGGGCTGACCTCCACAAAAAGACCTCCCATGCCATTCCCCCAAAACTATCCCTTTGCCGCCTACTGCAAAAAGGGCAGGGATTTTGGGCCCCCATTTCTTCGCCCCAAGTAGCTGTTTGCCCGCCCCCCCCAAATTTGGTTCATCCTCGCTAAATATGGCGCTGAGCCCAACCACAATAGATCCTTTTCGGCTGGGGGAAACCCGGGAGGGGACAAAGGGGGGTTGGGGGGGACGGGTGGGGGGGGCCGCTAAAACGCCGCTCCCGGCCATCCCCAACAAAGGGGTTTGTTTTCCTGATTTTCCCCCACCGATTTCTTCGGGGTTTTTGTCAGATGTCATCTGGGGGGAAGAAGGTGACCTAGTCAACCAATCAAGAACCCTTGGTTGCTGAACAACACACGGCCCGCTAGAAGACAAGCGGGAATTTTTGGCCTCACCCCAGTGACCCCTCTCGACGTCCCCTTGCTGGGGCTGCAAACCCGGGGGCCCCCCAGGGGAATGGGTTTTTGGGGCCCCTGTCACTCGCAGGTGCAAGCCCGCACTTTCCTGGGCTGACATACTGTTTTTTCGAAAAAAGTAAAAGACACTGTTTATGATGATATCGTATATGAAAAAAAAACACCCGGTTTTTTTTACTCCAAATGAACCCGTAAAAAAGCTTTTGGGTAACCCCCTTTGGTAAAATTTCGCTCCCCCAAATGGCCCGGAAAAATTTACTTGTATTGTCTTTAAAAAAAACTGGGGTTTTTTAACTAAATGTAAAAAACCAAAAAACTTAATTAACCCCTTCCCACATGAATTAGCTACCGGAAAAATGTATATATTTTTGCGTTGAAAAAGGACATTTATTTTTGTCACACACCAGGGAAAACCCAAAGCTTAATTAAAAACCCCGGAGTAAATTTCCCAAAGAATTTACCGCACAAACTAGTACTTTTTTGCGAGTTAAAATTTCGATTTTTTTACGCCACACAAAAAAATACAGTTTTTTAAAAAAAACCTTTTCTTGGAATTAGGGTACAGGAAAAATTTAGTATTTTTTGGGGTTGAAAAAAAAAACGGTTTAAATTTTTTTTAGCAAAACCCCGCAAAACAACGCTTAAAAAACCCCCCGGATTTAAATTGCGCCAAAGAATTGAGCCCCACAAACTAGTAGCTTTGAAACGTTTTACAATTTTGTGGGTTTTCTACGCCACACAACAAAATACAGTTGTTAAATTAAACCTTTTCTTGTGAATTAGGCCCACAGGGGGAAAAATTTTTTAATTTTGGTTTTTGAAAAAGATTTTTATTTTTTTTCACACACCACAAAAAAACGTTAATTTTCCCCCCGGGTTTAAAAATTTCGCCAAAGAAAAGAGCCGCAAAACTTTGGGACTTTGGGACGGGTTTTCCCAAATTTCGTGTTTTTTCTACGCCACACAACAAGAGATACCTTGTAATTAACCTTTTTCTTGTGAATTAGGCTACAAGAAAAAATTTTTATATTTTGGGGGTTGAAAAAAAAAGGTTTCTTTGGGGTCACACACCACAAAACAAAAACCTTTAATTTTCCTCTTATGGGAAAAAGCCCAAAAATTGAGCCCCCCAAAAATAGTACTTTGTACGTGTTAAAAATTTCATGTTTTCTACGCCACACAACGAGAGATTCCAAATTGTAAAAACCCCTTTTCTTTGAAATTAGGCTACAGGAAAAATTTATAATTTTGGCGTTTAAAAAAAAACGGTTTATTTTTGTCAGCAAACCAGAAAACAAGCCCTTAAATTTAAACCCCCCCATGTAAATTCGCTAAAGAATTGGAGCCCCCCACAAACATAGCTTTGTAGGGGTTTTTACAATTTTTCGTGTTTCCTTTCCCACACAAAAAGAGATCAGTTTGTAATTAACCTTTGCTTTGATTTTTGGCTAAGGAAAAATTTTTTAAAATTTTTTCGTTGAAAAAGACGGTTTTTTTTTTCAGCACACCAGCAAAAAAAAACGCTTAATTAAACCCCTGGATCTAAAAAGCGCCAAAGAATTTTAAACTGCAAAAAACAATAAACTTGTTGCGTGTTACAATTGCAAAGTTTTTCCCACGCCACACAACAAGAGATACAGTTGTAATTAAAACCCCCTTTCTTGTGATTTTTGGGTACAGGGGAAAAATTTTTAAATTTTTTGGGTTTGAAAAAAGAGGTTTTTTTGGGGGCAGCACACCACAAAACAACCTTAATTAATCCCTGGATGTAAATTTTTCGGCAAAAGAATTTGAGCCCCACAAAAAAATAGCTTTGGGGAGCGGTTACAATTGCGTGTTTTTCTAAAGCCACACAACAAGAAATTTCAGTTGTAATTAACCTTTGGGTTTTTGAATTAGGCTTCAGGGAAAAAATTTTTAAAAATTTTGGCGTTGAAAAAAAACGATTTCTTGGGGCAGCACACCCAAAAACAAAACAAAACGCCCCTTTAAATTTAACCCCCCGGATGTAAAAAGGGGCAATAGAAAATTTAGCACCAAAAAAGAAGTGGTATTTTGTATTGTAAAAAACCCCTGTTTTTTTTTAA
>JAODAL010046768.1:0-30586 GCA_025379985.1 Phyllomedusa bahiana
TTAAAATTTTTCAAAGCATCCAGTCACAAAGATTCCTGGATGGTGCAACCTCCCCTCACATGACAACTCTACTCAACTGCCCAGCGCAAGAAATGAAATACGGGAAGATGGGTGACCTGGGGTGTTCAGCCAAGGATCCCCAAGATTTGAGTAACTCCTTCCTTTTTTCATATACACCCCTCTCTGGAAGGACTATGTTATTCAGTTTGTTTCTATACTCTCGTAACGTTGGTGGAGATGGCTGCAGCCGTTGGAATGTGATGAGTCTACAAGCGACATAAAGCATACGAGAAATACGGATAGCTATCAGTGAATCCGGTAATCAACCCAAAACACATGCGAGACTGAGAACTCCCTTCCAGAATGGCCCTAGAATGCTCCACTAATAATGTTTGCATTATCCCTTGTACATCTAGGACAGAGGGAGTCTGACCGTGTTCCAATCTTCTGAAGAATCATAGATTTTTATGTCCTTGGTAGCAACATACGTTGGGAAAATTGTTGGGCCTCGCATAGTGAGACTCTAGTTGTTAGGCTAAGAATCTCCTTCCACTGATCCTATGAGATAGGACCCATATTAACCTCCCATTTGGTCTTCACTGGAAGGTGGGTGTCCCCATTGGAGTTAGAAAGCAACATCCGATACACCATGGCTATCACTCCTTTGGTAGTAGGACGGGTACATACCAAATCCACCAAGGTACCTGTATGAATAGATAGATTCAATCATTTTTGCTGAGCAACATATGCAGGTCTAAATTGCGGGTATTGGTAAAAGGATCTGCAGATCCACAAAACAATTCCACTAGAGATTCAATTCTCAAATCCTTGGAGCTCATAAAATTCTGGTAACTTAGGGCGACATGAACATTGACGCTGACAGGCCAGTTCTAGAGCTTTATGGTAGTATAGAATGTGCCAAAATATATGATTCATAGGAACCACCAGTGGCGTTGATACTTGGGGCCCACCATTGGAGTTTATTCTTGGGGCCCACCAGTGGAGTTGATGCTGGGGCCCACCAGTGGAGTTGAAACTTGGCACACACCAGTGGAGCTGATTCTTGGGACCCACCAGTGGAGCTGATTCTTGGGGCCACCAGTGGAGTTGATTCTTGGGCCCCTCTGTGGAGTGGATTCTTGGGGTCCACCAGTGGAGATGATTCTTGGGGCCCACCAGTGGAGATGATTCTTGGGGACCACCAGTGGAGGTGATACTTGGGGCCCTCAGGGGAAAAGGGTTTTTGGACCCACATTAAGGTTGTCTTTGGGGCCACCATGGATTTGATTCTTGGCCCCACCAGTGAGTTTGATTTTTGGGCCCCCAGCAGTGGATTTTATTCGGGGGCCCATAAATGGAGATATTTTTGGGGGCCCACCAAAGGGGAGTTTACTTGGAAGCACCTGGGATGATTCTTGGGGCCCCCCGTGGAGATGATTTTTGGGGGCCCAAACCAGGGGATTGATTCTTGGGGCTCACCAGTAGAGTTGACTTGGGGACCACCATGAGTTGATTCTTGGGGGCCCCAAAATTTTAAAGTTTAAATCTCTCTGCTCACCAGTAGAGTTTGATTCTTGGGGGCTACCCTAGAGTACTGTACAAATTGCACGTACTGCGCATGTCTCTTCCACTCTGCCTTCTTTTCAAAAGGGCTCCAAGAATGCCATCTAGGGCCACCATGGCAGGTCCCACCACGGTCAGGCCCAAAGGGGGGTTTTCCCGGGTCCACTGTCAGAATCAATTGTACGTTAAAAACCCGGGGGGTTTGTGCTCGTTTGCTGTACAGGGCTCCGGAGTGTGGAACCCAGGGCTCCCGTTCGGGGCTCGGACAGGCCAACCCAAAGGCTTTGATGTTGTGCCTCATAATGTTGCACAACTGCTCAGGGACATACTAATTGATTTCACATTTCCCATTGTTTTTATCGACTTCACATAGACGCCCCCTTTTTGTTTTTTTCTCTTTCCCTTTGTTCTGTACATGTTAAACGCTCAAAAACCCTACACCCCCGGAAATCACCGCGGGGGTACAAGATGGAGTTTAGTATGTCATTTTTTTGCAATTTTTTATAAAAATTTCCTCTTGGTTTTAGGATTAGGTCGGGCTCTTTGGGATTATGCATTTTTAAAAAAACTTTTTAAAAATCATCACAAAAAAATTTTGGCAAAAAAGGGAAGGGTGCTCAGGTGAAAAGGGGAAGACCATACATATAACAATGGAAATAAACCCCCACCACACCCCAAAATTTATGCAAGTATATACATTTTTTACAAGGTGAATAGTTTATGCCAATTTGTCCTTAAATAGAAAATAAATAGATCCGATTACTGCAAAAAATTTTTAGAATAGGAACAGCATGTTAGTTAGAGAAGATTCCGTGTGACTTTCGGCCAAGGCCTTTCTCAAAAACAGCAAAACATGAATATTGGCTTTGGCTCACCTTCTCTTTCATTAAAATGCATCATTCCCCCTGTTTCAAGCGCCGCTGCATCCTTTTTGCTTGGTTTTGAATGGCCCACGCCAACGGGCCTATGAACAAGGGAAAATATGCCCGAAACCTTTTGCTCTGCTTCGCAAACGTATTTTTTTTCCCTTTTTGTACCGAATTTTAATAAATTATCCCGATTTTTTGCCCCGAAAGCGGGATTGGAGGAAATTCTTGGGTTCCTTTTTTTGTTTTTTGTTTTTTTTCAAACAACATCTGTAATGGGAAGAGTAATTTGATAATAAGCAAAAATCCCAGCGTAGCGGGAATGGGATGGCGGCTATAAGTAGGGGGGAATCCGTATGAGGGGGTGGGGTAGCGCCAGGAGGAGAGATCCGGGAAGACGTGGGGTGGTAAGAGGACAGTATTATAGCCCCCCCCATATTCCTCACACTGCGGGTATTGTTGCTTATTATAAACTTACTCTTCCCCAAATTACAGATGTTGTTTGAGAAAGGCCTGCTGGCCAAAAACGTCACACAGTGACATCACCCTTAAATACACATGTTTTTTCCTATTCTAAATTTTGGCAGAAATGGGATCTATTTTTTTCTCTATTTTATGGAGAAAAATTGGCAAATACTATTCACCTTGTAAATAAATGTATCACTACTTGCATAAATTTGGTGTGCCAGTGTTTATTTCCATTGTCATTGGATTATGTCAGACCAGCGTTGGATTGATAAAATGGTGAAAGAGGATTTTCCCCGCCGCTGCTCCGTTCACCTCTGCAGCCACTGTCACCAATGTAAGGAGAAGGTACATGTACCCTGGCAGTGACTGGAAGGAGGGAGTGTAAGGCCATGTTTTACCGCTTATAATGGCCGTATTTTAGTCCGTAATTCGCGCCGAAGTGCACCAATTTTCGGGGCCCAAAAAGGCCCATTCATTACGGTAATTCACAGTTCTCATAGAGAACTTTGGATTACGTCTCCTCTCCCCGCCCGGCGAATCCGCCGGGCGGGGAGATCATTCACCTGCCCCCTTTCTAGCGGGGTATAGCGCCGCTAGCAGTATGTCAATGGGGGCCCACGAAGTGCCGGCCCCCCTGCTTTCTCCCCCCCCTCCCCCCCGCCCCCGTCCAAACGGGGAATTGCGGGGGGTAATTACTCCCGCAAATTAAAACCGGTGAACAAGCCTAAGAAGAAAAGCAAAAAAAAATGCTGCCACCTCCTCCACCACCGCCGCATATATTCCCAAAAGGAAGGGAAGTTAATCATTCCCGGACAGGAAAAAGGGGGTATTTCAAATTTCCCGCAAGAAAAAAAGGGAAAGGGTATTATCCCGGACAAAAAAGAGAAGTATATTATTCCCGCAGGAAATGGAAGTGTTTATTGCCGGACAAAAAAGGAATTTTATCATTTCCCGGCAGGAAAAAGGAAGTATATCATTCCAGCAGGAAAAAGGGAATATAAATTCCAAGCAGAAAAAGGAAGTAATCACCAGGGAAGGGAAAAAGATTGAGGTCATTCGACAGGAAAGAGGAGTTATCACCAGGTAGAAAAAGGAAGGATATTATGCCGGGGCGAAAAAAAGGAAGTATATTTTTTCCAGGGAGGAAAAAAAAGTATGTCCTTTCAAAGGGAAAAGAAGTAGTCATTACGGACAGGAATGAGGGGTATATCATTTCCGTAGGAAAAAGGAAGGATATTATGCCCGGACAAAAAAAAGGAAAATATATTATTCAGGCAGGAAAAGGAAGTAATCATTCCAAGAGGGGAAAAAAGGAAGTATTCATTCCATCAAAAAAGGGAAGATATATTCCAGGCAGAATAAAAAGGAAGTATATCATTCCAGGCAGAATAAAAGGGGTAAATTTATTCCCGCAGGAAAAAGGAAGTATACACCCGGCAGGAAAAAGGGAAGTATATAATTCAAGCAGAATAAAAGGAAGTATTTCATTCCAGCAGGAAAAAGATGTAGGTCATTACTGGAAAGGGGAAAGAGGAGTTTATCATTCCCGGGAGGAAAAAGGAAGGGAAATTTTGCCCCGGGACAAAAAAGAGGAAGTATATTATTCCCAGGAAAAAGGGAATATACAATTCCCAACAGGAAAAAGGAAGTATATCATTCCAGTCAGGAAAAAGGAAGTATATCATTCCAGGCAGAATAAAGGAAGTATATCATTCCAGGCAGAATAAAGGAAGTAAATCATTCCAGGCAGGAAAAAGGAAGTATATGATTCCAGGCAGTAAAAAGGAAGTATATCATTCCAGGCAGTAAAAAGGAAGTATATAATTACACACTTTATTTTTCCTGCCTGGTTGCATTAGTTTCGAACAATCACCCAAAAATTCAGGTCGGGTCAAATCGGCCTGACCTAAATCAGAAGCATAACCGTAACCACCGGTAATCAGCTCGGTTGGAGGAAATCCAATTTTATTTATTTTTTTAACAAAAAGTTTCACTAATCGCTAGATAGCTATCAGGACTCCCCCAAGCACTAAACAGGTTTCTTTAGGAAACCGCACCGTAGACCCTCAGCCAAGAGCCGGCAATAATTCACATAAGGACCGAGCGAGACTCCAGCAGCTGTAATAAGCTCAGTGAATGGTTCCTCTAAATCATCACAGGAATTTCTATCTACCCCGGGGCCGTCATTTACACTCTACCCCCCCCCCTCCCCGACATCCAGTAATGATGATGTATGTACTTTTTTATTCTTCCGCAGTGTAATGGTGGAAGATCAAACCCGGCGAGATACGAACGCGCGCCATTAGACGGCCGCTCACAACAATCAGACATCACCTAGGACAATTAGACATGTGGCAGCCCAGGGGCCGGCCGCTCCGCATTACAATGGTGTCATGGTGCCGGCGAGAGGAAAGACTTCGCTCAATTGCCTGGATTTGTAAATGACTCGAAAATTGTTTCCAGCCCCCGATCAGACACTTGTTGCCTGGGGCTCACCTTATCGCCACTTTGTGGTCAGCCTAATATTGAACAGGTTGTCTAAGAATGCGCGTGACTTCTCCCAGTTTCTGGAGAGTGGATTTAATATAGGACGGCACCTAATGCAAACCCAGAGCCGCCAGATGTCTGGGCGAGGGGGGGGGGGTCGAGGGAGAGAAAATGACCGTAACAAACCGAAGACAACCGAAAAGTCGCCCGCTTCTGCTCTTCAGCCTGTATCAGAAAGTTAAGGGAAACTTTCCTAAACTCCTGAATTTGGGGAAAAGAAGCTGCACTGGACCCCGCTGGGGTCATGGGCGTAACTAGAATTCATGGGGCCCCAGCACCTGATGATAGGAAACTGAAACAGCACCGCAAGTAGCAATATCTGGAGGTATAAATAATGCTGCTATATAGCAGAGGGCCTAGCAGTAAGAATGGCCTTGTTGCATATAGCAACCAATTAGAGCTCATAGCAACCAATCAGAGCCCATAGCCACCAATCAGAGCCCAGAGCAACCAATCAGAGCCCATAGTAACCAATCAGAGCTCATTGCAACCAGTCAGAGCACATAGCGACCAATCAGAGCCCATAGCAACCAATCAGAGCTCATAGCAACCAATCAGACCCATAACAACCAATCGAGCTCATGCAACCAATCAAGTCATTGCAACCATCAAGACATAGCGCCCAAATCAAGCCCATAGCAACCAATCAGAGCTCATAGCAACCAATCAGAGCTCATAGCGACCATTTAGAGCACACAGCGACCAATCAGAGCTCATAACAACCAATCAGAGTCCATAGCGACCAATCAGAGCTCATAACAACCAATCAGAGCACATAGCAACCAATCAGAGCTCACAACAACCAATCAGAGCCCATAGCAACCAATCAGAGCTCATAACAACCAATCAGAGCCCATAGCAACCAATCAGAGCCCATAGCAACCAATCAGAACTCATAGCAACCAATCAGAGCTCATAGTAACTATGGGTTCTGATTTGTTACCTCTGGGCCCCAGAGCAGTTGATGTGGCTGCTGTTGCTATGGTTAAGCCCATGGGTGGGGTATATTTACCAATCGGGAGTCGAGGAAAGTTGTGGAAGGTGCTGAAGTCCTAAGAAGTCCCCCTTTACCAAGAGGTCAGGACCAGGGCTGCCATGAGAAATTTCAGGGCCCCCTACAGCTAAAGCATCGGGGCCCCCATCAACCCCGCCCCCTGTCAGGCCCACCCCTGTCAACTCCGCCCCCTGTAAACCCCACCCCTTGTCAACCCCATCGCTCCACCCATAACAACCACGCCCAGCAACCACTGCCAACCAACTCCAGAAAAAAAAAAATACAATTGCACCATTGTCTTTGTATTTAGTTTTTTGTTGAATTTTAAACAACGTACAGTTTATCTATTATTGCAGTAATGAGTTTCATATACAAAAGGGGCCCGCAAATAACACTGCATGATCAACATGTGTCACCACTGTGTTACTGACCAAAACCAGTAAAACCCAGTCCAATATAACCAAACAACATAAAAAAGACCAAAAATACCGCCACATACACTAGTATGGTGACTAATTCACTATGATTACTGACCCAAACCAGCATACTAAGGCCGTATACCAATATAACCAAATATACAAAGACCGGAATACGCACATCACTACATATTAACTAATAACATATAATTTACTGACCAAACCAGTATGCCCAGACCAATATAACCAAACAATATACAAAGACCAAATAATTTCCGCCACAAAATCACTATAATGTTACTGACCAAACCAGCATACTAAAGCCGATATTACAAATATAACCACAATATACAAAGACCAAGTAATACAGCCACCTCATCACCATATAAAATCCAAAGATGCAGAATAATGCCACGATACCCGTTACGAATATAATCCATTACAATAACACCAATATAACCACCATACAGTGAAACCCTAAGGGGGACATGTATGAAAACTGCTAGGTGTAAACTTTGGTTGCCCATAGCAACCAATCAGAGTTCCCCTTACATTTTTCAGAACACTATAAAGGAGCACTCTGATTGGTTGCTATTTACAACAAAAAAGTCTTCATACATAATGGGGAGATACAAGTGCAAACAGTACAGTTTTATTTAGTGACTCACAGGTGACATCGTCTGATAAAGTCGTTCACTTTCCCCTTTTCTTCTCCATCCGTCCCGGCCACCATGAGGACTTTTTTTTGGACACCACTCGTCTCTGCAGAATTCACAAACACAAACACCTGAGACTCACAATCCCACCTGTACACATCTCCCTATGAACAAACTCCCCATCCATAGTTCCCGTATAGTAATAATTACCCCTTTGGTTGCCCTGGAAATTAGTTTTATAGGGACCCCCATAGGTAAAGTAGATAGTGGGTCCTCATAGGTAGGTAGCCAGGTAGAAGGTCCCCGTAAGTAGAGGGAGAACTCGAGTGGGGCCCCACATGGAGGAAACTTGAGTGGTCCCACTCAGCCACCGCTTGCAGTCCCACTCAAATTCCCCCAGCCGTGGGGGCCCCACAATACTCAGGGTCTTGAGTGGGGCCACACACCATGCAGGGGGCTTAGTGGGGCCCCACAACAAAACAGGGCCCCTTTTGGGGGGACCAAAAATACAGGGGCCTTATGGGGGACCCCACAAAAACCCGGGGCCCCTTTTGGGGGGGCCCCAAAAAAATACAGGGGGCCTTTTGGGGGGCCCCCCAAAAATACGGGGCATTTCCCGGGGGGGCCCAACCATACAGGGGCCTTCTGGGGGGGGCCCCAAAGAAAACAAGGGGCCTTTTTGGGGGGGCCCCAAAAAAAACAGTGGGCCCTTTTGGGGGGGGTCGAAAAATACAGTGGCCCTTTTGGGGGGGGACAAACGTACAGGGGGCCCTTTTGGGGGGCCCCCAAATGTACAGGGGCCTTTTGGGGGGGCCCCAAAAAGTTCAGGGGCTTTCTGGGGGGGGGGGGGCAAAAAAGTTTCAGGGGCCCCTTTTGGGGGGCCCCCAAAATTACAGGGATCTTCTGGAGGGCCCCCCAAAATTACAGGATCTTCTGGAGGGGCCCCAAACTACAGGGGCCTTCTGGGGGGGCCCAAAAAGTACAGGGGCCTTCTGGGGGGGCCTCAAAAATTTCAGGGACCTTCTGGGGGGGGCCCCAAAATTCAGGAGCCCTTTTTGGGGGGGCCCCAAAAATTTTCAAAAGGGGGGTTTTGGGGGGCCCCCAAAAAGTACAGGGGCCTTATTTGAAATGGACAATGGGCCCGGGGCTACAGAGGGGAAAGGGGCCCCCTCTGAAAATCACAGCGCTGCGGCCCCCAGCATGTAGTTTCCCGTGGCTATTGTTACTTACTAGTTTTTTCAGCGCGGGGCAAACCCGCTTGTGGGGCTGAGCAGGGGCGGGCCCCCTCCTCCTTCCTCGGGCCGCGGGCAGGATATTTTGAACAGTGGAAAGCCCGCCCACGCCCGAGGAAGGTGGAGGGGCCCCCGCTTTTGCAGCACAAGCTGCTGCGCCGCGCTGAAGAAAAAAGTAAATAACAGACAGCCCCTGAACTACATGCGGGCGCGCAGGCGCTGGGGACTTTCAGGGGCGGGGCCCCCCCCCATCTGTTTTGTAGCACCGGGGGCCCTTTCCCCTTTTAGTAGCCCCCCGGGCCCCTCCCCATCAGTAGGTCCGGGCCCCCCCGGCACATAAAGCGGCCCCAGTCGGCGGGCCCGGGGACACCTCAAGGGTAGAGAGAACAGGCTGTGGCCTCTTTTCTCTACCATTATAATGAAGCAAGGGGGCGGTACCTGCCATCGGGGGGCCCGGGCCCCCCCCGCTTAAAAGCCCCGGGCCCGGGGCCCCGGGAAAAGGGAGTACTTCTGTAAACCCCCCTATCGGGGGGGCCCCCGGTTTAGGGCCCAAAAACTGGCCGAACTCACTAAATTTTGTGGGCGGAGCCCACGGGGCCCGATGGGAACAAGCCACCTTTACGGCCCGGGTTCAAAACCCTTCACAACTGCAGGACCAGGACGCCGGACCCCCGGGGGGCTTAGGGTAAGTAGGTTTTTTTCATTTTTATTAGGGAAGGGGGGGAAGACACTGGCACAGGAGGGAAGACACTGGGTACAGGGGGCATAATGGGCCACAGGGGGCAAGACAACTGGCAAGGGGGGATAATGGCCCAAAAGGGGCAAGACACTGGCTACAGGGGCATAATGGCACAGGGGGCAAAACACTGGCTACAAGGGGCATAAAGGCTACAGGGGGCAAGCACTGGCTACAGGGCAAGACCTGGCTCCGGGGGGAAGACACGGTCAGGGGGCATAATGGCAAAAGGGGGGATAATGCTACAGGGGGCAAAACATGGCTACGGGGGCATAATGGGAACAGGGGGCAAGGGCACTGGCTTCAGGGGCAAACACGGCTACAGGGGGCAAGACACGGCTACGGGGGCAAATGGGCACAGGGGGATAATGGCTACAGGGGGCAAGACACTGGTACAGGGGGGAAGACACTGGCTAAGGGGGGAAATGGGTACAGGGGGCATAATTGGCTCAGGGGCAAGAAACCCGGGTACAGGGGCATATATGGCTACAGGGGGGGATAATGGCACAGGGGGCATAATGCTACAGGGGCAAGACACTGGGTACAGGGGCATAAAGGTACAGGGGGCAAACACTGGCACAAGGGGCCAAATGGGGTCGGGGCAAGACACTGGGTAAAGGGCAAACACTGCTACAGGGGGGAAGACACGGCTACGGGGGATAATGGCTACAGGGGAAGCACGGCTACGGGGGATAAGGCTACAGGGGGCAAGACACTGGGTACGGGGCCTATATGGGGTACAGGGGCAAGACACTGGCACAGGGGGCATAATGGCTAAGGAGGCAATACACTGGGTACAAGGGGGCATAATGGCTACAGGGGCAATACCCCTGGGTACAAGGGGGCATAAGGCTACAGGGGCAAGACACGGTACGGAGGGTAAGGGTACATTTTGGGCAAGACATGCTACAAGGGGGCTTAAAGGGTACAGGGGCAAGCACGGCTACAAAGGGGGAAAAATGTACAGGGGGCAAGAAAATGGCTACAAGGTGGCATAATGGCTACAGGGGCAAGACACTGCACAAGGGGGATAAGCTAAGGGGGGAAAAACTGGGTAAAGGGGCATTTTTTTTGCTCGGGGCAAGACACTGGCTACAAGGGGACATATATGGCTAAGGGGGCAGAAACCCGGCTTCAAGGGGCATATATGGCTAAGGGGCAAGACAAATGGCTACAGGGGGCTAAAGGCTAAGGGGGGCAAGACACTGGGAAAAAAGGGGGGGTGACACGGGTTTACAGGGCATATTGGCTAAGGGGGCATGACACCGGGAAGGGGGCATATAGGCAAAGGGAAAAGACATGGCTACAAAGGGGACATAGATGGCTAAGGGGGCAAAAAACAGGCAAAAAGGGGCATAAATGGCTAAAGGGAAAAAACACGGCTACAGGGGTTATATATGGCAAGGGGGATGACACGGCTACAGGGGGATATAGGTAAGGGGGCAAGCACGGCTACAAGGGGGGCATATATGGCTAAAAGGGGGCAAGACACTGGCACAAGGGGGCATATAGGATTAAAGGGGGGCAAGACACTGGCTACAAGGGGGACATATAGGCTAAGGGGGGGAAAAACTGGCTACAGGGGGCATATATGGCTAAGGGGGCATTTCACTGGCTACAGGGGGGCAATATGGCTAAGGGGGGAAGAACTGGCTACAAGGGGCAAGACACTGGCTACAAGGGGGCATATATGGTAAGGGGGGGAAGACATGGTTAAAGGGGGCATATATGGCTAAGGAAGGTAAGACACGGGTCAAGGGGGCTTATGCTAGGGGGCAATACATGGCTACAAGGGGGGCATATATGGGGAAGGGGGCAAGACACTGGGTACAAAGGGGGGCATAATTGGAAGGGGGGAGACACGGCTACGGGGGCATATATGGCAAGGGGCAAAATCACTGGTACAGGGGTCATATATGGCTAAGGGGGGTTTTCACTGGCTACAGGGGGCATATTTGGGTGAAGGGGGCATTCCGGGTACAGGGGACATATAGGCTAAGGGGAAACCATGGGTAAAAAGGGGGGATAATGGCTAAAAAGGGCATGTACTGGTACAGGGGGCATATTTGGCAAGGGGGCATATCACTGGCTACAGGGGGCATATATGGGGTAAGGGGCAGTACTGGCTACAGGGGGGCATTCCTGGCTACAGGGGGGATTACCTGGCTACAGGGGGGATCACTGGTACAGGGGCATTCACAGGGGTACAGGGGGGATATTATGTGGTATGGGGGGAGTAACCTGGGTCAGGGGCTAATAACCTGATACAAAGGAGATTTACGGCTCGGGGCAATTACCCTAAAAAGGGGGCAGTAACCTAGCTACAGGGGCATAACCCGGGTTAAGGGGCTAATAACCTGGAAAGGGGGGTAAACCTGGCTACAGTGGGCTCTACCCAGGCTATAGGGGCCCCAAAAATTTACCTACAAGGGGGGAATTTTACCATTTGGGCACTATAAAGGGGGTTTTGTACAAGTAGGAAATTGTAGAGAAATGCTTATAAAGTGAGGATTTCAAAGATTTTTTGTTTTGTACATTTTTCAGTGAAGAGTTGTGGACGGTAGAAGACGTCATGGCGTCTGGGGACAGATGGAGAAGAAGAAGAGAAAGAAAACCCAACTCTTCAGAGACGTCTCCTGTGAGTCACTAATTGTAACTGCAGTTTTAATCACTTATATTTCTCCTGAGCCTACATACAAAGGCTTTTCCTGTAAATTTACATCCGCAGTTCACAATGAGACGCAAAAAATTCCGTGTGCACCCAGCCCTCCTAAGAAAAGCTTAAGGGCCCGAGCCCCGGATGTTTTGGGACCCTAGCAACGCCCCTGGCAATCCCTGTAGTGAGACAACCCCTTTAAGTACTTATTTTCCTCCCGCTTTGTCACTTGTCACGTTATCGGCCATTACCCTACATATAGGAGTCAGTTATCATGAGTTAATTTTGCTGCAGCGTTGAACATGCAGTGATATAGCAGCAGTTTTTTCTGAGCGAGTGCTATATGTGATCTTAGTGGAGTGCGGCAGTAAGGGTTCATGCTGCTATAGTCCTAATCCTGCAGTGATACACCAGTAGTTATACTTGAACAAGTGCTGCCTTCCAGGTTAGGTGATATTGGATGGATTCATTCATACATAAAAGAATCAGGAATACCAATAACTTCAATAACTTCAATAGCCATGCAGCTCAGAGTGATGCAAAAGCACTGACTTTGGGAATACAATTAGCTAGATAATAGGTTATGTTGCTTAACAAATTTCTAGATTTCTGCATATTTTTTCCCCTTTGTTTTGGTTTGATAAAAAAAGTTAAAGTTTAGCTTTCAAATACGAATCTGTGTGCACGTACTATCCACATACATATACAGAAATGAGTGCTGCAGAGGTTACACCTTAAAGGGGTTGTCTGGCTACACCGACTCCCCCCACACACACACACAAGAAAAAAAATATCTCATATGGCTTGTTTGAGTCTTCATTTATATCACTGTGATGTTTTCTATGTATTTTGTACTTCCATTACATTTTCTGTGGGCTTTCTGCAGTTCTATATCAGCTGTTTGATTACAGGAAGCTCAGTAGTTGTGGGTTCTCCAGTCACAGGAAACAGCTCTGTGTCCAGCCCAGGAGATCAGGTGACCAAAAGGGTGTGTAGTCTAGGTTTCCCTTTGCCCAGCAAAACCACAAGCCTCAGGTTCCTTTGCTGTGCTTTGTCTATCTCCTTCCCAACCTCATGCCCCCTGTTTCCGCCCTCATATTGAAAGATATGTTGGGAGACAGGACCAAAGGGGTGTGGCTTCATAGGCTGCTCTAAAAAAAGACACAAGATTTTGGTCACCTGATCTCCTGGGCTTGACACAGAGCTGCTTCCTGTGAATGAAGAATCAGAACTATTGAGCATCCGGTCATCAAACAGCTGATATAGAACTACAGAAAGCCCACAGAAAATGTAATGGAAGTATATTACAAAAGTGTCCAGGCTATGGGGAGAGATTATTTAGAGACTGGAAAACTTAAACCACCTATCACAAAGGCATTTCATGCCTGCTTTGTCCTGCTTCAGCTTTCAGTGTGTTCAAAAAGGGGGCATGTATGATTTGTGTGAACTGCATGTCATGTGACCCAACAGGCTTGACATCGCCATGCCTTCCACCAAAGTGTGCTCACTCTAGTCAAACAAGGATCTGTTTCTGTAATGAGCTGTGAGTAGCTACAATGTTTCTGAGTGTTTAGCACTTCTGCTTTTCAGCATGGGGGTCCTATCTTGCAAATCCTGCAGGAAGCAAACGTGGATTTTTTTTTTCTTAATGCACATACCTGATTGAGGTTTCTATTTTCATTTTATTTATCTGCACTGTTTGACTAATTACTAAGGAGTACAGTAGTAGAATGACAACACCTGGGGTTGAACACTCGCTCAGAAGTGAGTGTGTGTGATTACTAAGGAGTACAGAGGGCAGGAGTAGAATGACAGCACCTGGGATTGAACACTTGCTCAGCAGTGAGTGTGTGTGATTACTAATGAGTACAGGGGATGGAATTAAAATGACCGCACCTGGGGTTGAACACTTGCTCAGCAGTGAGTGTGTGTGATTACTAAGGAGTACAGAGGGCAGGAGTAGAATGACAGCACCTGGGGCCGAACACTCGCTCAGCAGTGAGTGTGTGTGATTACTAATAAGTACAGAGGACAGGAGTAGAATGATCGCACCTGGGGTTGGACACTTGCTCAGCAGTGAGTGTGTGTGATTATAAGGAGCACAGAAGACAGGAGTAGAATGACAGCACCTGGGGTTGAACACTCGCTCAGCAGTGAGTGTGTGTGATTACTAAGGAGTACAGAGGACGGGAGTAGAATGACAGCACCTCGGGTTGGACACTTGCTCAGCAGTGAGTGTGTGTGGTTACTAAGGAGTACAGAGGACGGGAGTAGAATGACAGCACCTGGGGTTGGACACTTGCTCAGCAGTGAGTGTGTGTGATTATAAGGAGCACAGAGGACGGGAGTAGAATGACAGCACCTGGGGTTGAACACATGCTCAGCAGTGAGAGTGTGTGATTACAAATGAGTACAGAGGACAGGAGTAGAATGACAGCACCTGGGGTTGAACACTCGCTCAGCAGTGAGTGTGTGTGGTTACTAAGGAGTACAGAGGACAGGAGTAAAATGACAGCACCTGGGGCTAAACACTCTCTCAGCAGTGAGTGTGTGTGATTACTAAGGAGTACAGAGGACGGGAGTAGAATGACAGCACCTGGGGTTGAACACTAGCTCAGCAGTGAGTGTGCATGATTACTAAGGAGTACAGAAGACGGGAGTAAAATGACAGCACCTGGGGTTGAACACTCGCTCAGCAGTGAGTGTGCGTGATTACTAAGCAGGGAAAAAAATGACAGTAGCTGCCTGAGAGGAGAGGTGATGTCTGAGCATGTGCGGCCAGGACTGAGGAGCTCTCGTCACTGGTCATATCCCCTGGAGACGAGCTGTACACTATGGATCACGAAGGGAGCAGCTGAAACAAAAATGGTAGTGAAAATGTAATAATGATGAATGGTGAAAATGTTTATTATTTAATTTGCAAACTTTTCACGTCAATTTTTACTTTGTGGTAAAACCCCTTTAAGTCTATTGGGGTTAATGGGCCCATGAACTTCATGCTACACCATCGGATAACCAGATATGAAGCAGTTAATGCCACAGGCAATCCCCCGATCAATGGTTTTCATGCAATAGGTTTATGTAGGACGCACAATGCGATGCTTATTCAGTTCTATTCTCTCCCGATCATCGCTGGATTTCCGAAAACCACAGCCATAAAAATCTCCGGGGCCTAAACATCTCATTAGGTCTCAATGTCTCCCGTAATCACACAGCAAACCTCACGTTCTGCCTCCAGCGGGGTCGTCAGACACAACACATCGCCCTTTGTGGGTGATATCCATCTGTCATTGAGGGAAGGCTCCGACAATGAGGCTGCTCTTGACACAGGCGTCGAGGCAGCGCAGAGCATTGCAGCAAATCTTCTCCTGAATTGGAAATGATTGCACTGAAAGATTTGTGTACATATCCTGCAGATGACTTCCAATGAATGCCCCGAAAAAGGCTGGATAAATAAACCTGTGATTAGCTGCTGGAAATGACTGGAAGCTACAACCCCTCGAACAGGTGACCCGGGACAACGAAGAGCAATTACCTTGCCGAGAAGCCGAGAAAAAGGATGAAATTGTGTTCTATGGGAATTTTGAAAAAAAAAAAAAAAGTTATTTTCGAATGTAATAAAATCAATAAATAATATTCTCTTCCAACAAAAAATGTTTTTAAATCCAATAATTGCTTTTTATATAATAAATAAGACTAAGAAACAAAAAATGTAAAAAATAATTCTCTTTAGTGGTAGGAATATGTTAATATTTTTATGTACAATACAAATAACCTTAACCTATGAAACAGTCTTTAGGATCTGCAAGAACCGTTCTGTATAACCTATAGATCAGTTGGAATTTTTCTGTTTCTTCTCCAAGGCAGTGAAGTCCCGGGAATCGAGGGCATTAGCCCTCGATTACCAGGCCCTGCCTCTAAACAGTACGGCAGTAGTTCCGCCCCTGTAGGTAGATAGGTAGGTATATGCCCCCCCCCCCCTGTAAGGAGGAAGGTATATATGGCCCCTGCAGATAGGGAGGTTTATATGCCCCTTAAACGTAAATATGTACAAATATATGTCCCCTGTAGGTAGATATATGCCCTCCTGTAAGTAGGTAGGTATATATGGCCCCTGTAGGTTTATAGGTAGGTTTATTTGCCCCCTGCAGGTATATATGGCCACTGTTGGTAGATAAGTAGGTTTTCATGCCCCCTGTAGGTAAATAGATAGGCATTCGAGATCTCTTTTTTCCTTGTATGTAGAGATTTTAGTGTATTATATGTGAGGCTTCCTTTCCTTAGAGTATGTGTGTTTTTTTGATTAGAGAGAGTAGGTTTGAGTTTAACATATGCCTCACTTAACCACGTTTAAATCTTTATTATTTTATAGTTAAATTTATTATTTATTTTATTTTTTTTTATTTTGTTTTGTTTTTTTTTTTTTTGTTGTTTTTGTGGCGAGGGGGGGTGTGGGGGGGGGGGGGGTTGGGTGGGGTCCTGTGTAGTAGACAGGTTATATGGTTATTGAATTATTTATGTATTTTCCTGATGCATCGACATGAGTTTTTTGATGTTTATTAGTTTTTTATTGTTTTTTTTTTTTTTAAATTTGTTTTTTGTGGTTTTTTTTTTTTTTTTGTTTTTTTTTTTTTATTATTTTTTTTTAGTTATTTTTTCTTTTTTTGTTATTGCCTGAGCTTTTGTGGTTGTTTATATTCTTTTCTTCCTTTCCATCCCGTCTGTTGCATTTTTTGGTATTGAACCTTTTGTGTTTTTGTTGGAGTGGTTTTTTTGAGATTTTTTTTTGTTGAATTAGGAGGTGATTACGCTTTTTTTGAGTAGTGAACGTGTTAGGGCCTACTAGCTATTTGCAACTTTCATGCGTTAGTAACATAATGCTATGAAATAAGAGGAGGTCTAGGTTCAATAGATATGGAGATGGCTGGTTAATACATAGGTAACAGATGATTGTGTATCATATGTGACTATAGGTTATAATGTTCTTAGGAGGATATAAGGATTTGATGTGTATAGGTGATCGTGTGGTAAAGGATCTTGTAAGGTGGTATACTATGTGAGAATTCATACTTCTGTTAGATAGTTTATTAGATATTGTTGTAGACAATGCTATGTTTTATAACTAGTGAACTTATATACTCATTTGGACTATGAGTGTAATTATTGTGATTTTTTCAAGTTCAATTTGAGTGTGTGGTGTCTTTGATTGTTTGCTATATTGATATCAGGATCATATTTTTCTCGACTAGTGAAATGTTTAACATATGGGACTAGTGGGTGGGTTATGTTAGCTGAACTATGATCTAGACTAAGGGGAAATCTATATTTTATTTTTGTATAGTTGTCTATATGAATGACACTAGGGAAATTAGCTCGTGTAGACAACTTAGGGGTGTAGAAGATAGTGTCATGGGTAATACATGATATTTCAAGCTCGGATGATTAGTATGTTGGTAGATAAAGGAGAGCAATGGGTTAGTGTTGTTTTGAGGGGGGTTTGTTTTTGTGGGAGAGTGAGTGTTGGGGTTGTTTGGATTAATATAGAGCTTAGTTGTTTTAATTAAAACTATTTGTCCTTTTCCTTTGTGTGTTTTGTTTGTTGTGTTGGGTTGGGTTGTGGGTGGGGGGTGAGAATGGTGGGGTGGGGGGGGGGGTTGGGTGTGGGAGGTGGGTTGGGGTGTTGGTGATGAGTTTGGTATTGATTTTGTTTTTTGGTTGGGGGTGTGGGTGGGGGTGGGGTTTGGGTTTTTTGTGGTTGTTTTGGGGTGTGTTGTGTGGGTGTGGTGTGTGGGGTTTTTTTTGGGGGGGGTGGTTTGGGTGTGGGTGGGGTGGTGGGTGTGGGGGTGGGGGGGGTGGGGGGGGTGTGTGTGTTTGTTGGGTGTGGGGGTGTTTTGTGGTTTTGTGGTGTTTTGTTTGGTGGGGGTTGTTGTGTTGGTGGGGGTGTGGTGGGTGGGGGGGTTGTGTTTGGGGGTGGGGGGGGTTTGGGGGTAGGGTTGGGGGGGTGGGGGGTGGGGGTTGGGGGGGGGGGTGGGGGGGGGGGTGGTGGGTGGGGGGGTGGGGGGTGGGGTTGGGGTGGGGGTGGGGGGGGTGTGGGTGGGGGGGGGGTGGGTGGTAGTTGTTGATTGGAGTTGGTGTGGGTGGGGAGGTTGTTAGTTAGAGGTAGTGTGATGTTAGTTGAGGATTTTTGATGTGTATGAGGATGGTGAGTTAGGATGGGTGGGGGGGGGGGGGGGGGGGGGGGGGGGGGGGTTGTGTGTGTGTTATTTAATGATTTATATGCAAGACAACAAGGAAACAGGACCAGCGAAACAAACTAGAACTCCTGGCTAGGAACGAAGGCATAAAACTATGGCAAAGAAGCTCCCAGTGACAAGAGATCCAGACAGACACATGGGAAACAACTTGGAGACTCACCAAACATATAGAATACCACCTGGACACAAGACAGCGTCGCACAGCTCAGACCACTAACCAACAAGAAACAACACACAGCAACGAACAGCAACACCAAGAGTCAACAAACACTAATAATGTGATCAGGCCGGAGGTGATGAGAATCATGCTATAAGACCCAAACAGGTTAATGGGTATTGGCAGAGTAAGCCCAACGTCCCCGCTGCACTACTGTGGGAATAAGAGGAAGGGAAGAGGTGGCGCCGCCCTCTATATAGCAACAGGGAACAGGGCAGCAGCCAAGATGAGGAGCAGCATGGCCAGCACGTAAGAACCGCACAGCGACCATCATGAAACCACTACGCCACCGCAAAAAGGCCGCGCGAAGGACAGAACAGCGGTTCGGACAGGTGACAGACCCCCTCTGTAATCATGGAGTCTTATTATGCCCCTTATACGTAAATAGGTAGGTATATATGGCCCCTGTATTAAGAACAAGCTAAATTGGCCCATTAAGATAGATTAGGAAGGTTTATTTGCCCCCCTGTAGACAAGATAGGAAGGGAAATAAGGCCCCTAAGTAAATCATACATCCAACTTTTGAAACTTCCGGTAATGCAGGAGACTGAAAAGGGGTGCGCGCGTATCGCGCCGCAGCAAAAATTTAGCATGGTCCCACGCGCCACCGAGTTGGCGAGCCACTACCCCTTCGAAAAAAAGGCCCTCACCTCCCCACTCCACTAAACAGCAAACGCTCAGTAAGAAAACCAGATTTGTTGCCCACACTACCAGTAGTAACCCCCTTTATTAGGTAGATGCCCGTACAGCCAGGCAGAGAGCCCTCTTACCAGCCATATAAACAAATATCCATTAAAAGCTATGTTAAGGTATGGTTTTTGTATTTTAATAAGCAGCAGTAACCTAATAAAAAAAAAAAAAAACAACAACACAACCCTTTACTAAACTTATGCCCCAAAACAAACTATATTTTCATGCATATTTCACTCCTAAAATCTTTGTTTAGTCCCAATGTGATTGGAGTCCCCACAACCCTGTTTCCCACAATTGAAGACTTTTTTGGTGTGGATTTTAGCATGATTAAGACCCAATGACAGTACATCAAGGGTTAAGACCATAGTTACCAACATTTGAAATAGAAAAAGCATAGAATGTTAGTGGGCGGTACCCCATGCTTGTCGGAGATGCCACGTGCCCCTTCAAAAAGTCCACACCCACTCCACCAAACTGCATAACTGCATTTAAGAAAAGCCATGAAGATGACCTTATAGCCAGGTAGTAGCCCCCTCATAACCAGGATAGTGCCCTCTTACAGGCAGAGTAATGCCCCTCTTGTAGCCAAGTATATGCCCCCCTTAGATTTTAGCCAGGTAGATGCCCCCTTTGTTAGCCAGTAGTATGCCCCCCATTGTTTAGCCATGAAGTGCCCCCTATTGTTGAGCCAGTAGTTGCCCCACTGTTGCCAGTAGTTGCCCCCTACTCTGTTGCCAGGTAGTTGCCGCCTCTCTGTTAGCCATTAGTGCCCCCTCTGTTAGCCAGGTATGCCCCTCTTTAGCCAGGTAGTGCCCCCTCTGTTTAGCCAGTAGGTCCCCCATTGTTAGCCAGGTAATTGCCCCCTTTGATAGCCAGGAATTGCCCCCGATTGTTACCAAGGTTAGTTGCCCCCAACAGGTTGCGCCAAGGTAGATGCCCCCAGTGTTAGCGAGTAGTGCCCCCTTCCTGTTGCCAGGTAATGCCCCTGCCACAGGTTTTGCCTAGGTAAATGCCCCCCATTGTTAAGCCGAGTATGATGCCCCAATGTTAGCCAGGTATATGTCCCCCTGTTCTGAATGCCAGGTAGTGCCCCATCTGTTGCCCAGTGTAGATGCCCCCATTGTTAGCCAGGTATATGCCCCCCTCTGTTGCCAGTATGCCCCCTCTTTGCCAAGGTAGTGCCCCCATTGGTTAGCCATGTAGTGCCCCCCAATGTTATCTAGGTTAGTGCCCCCATTGGTTGCCAGGGGGTAGGATCCCCCATAGGTTTAGCCAGGGTAGTGCCCCCTCTGTTTAGCCATGGTAGAAGCCCCCATTTTTGTAGTTATATTGCCAGGTAGTGCCCCCATTGTTTGCCAGTATTGCTCCCCTCTGTTATGTAACAGTAGATGCCCCCAATGTTTGCCAGGTAGTGCCCCCATTGTTTGCCAGTTGTAGATGCCCCCCATTGTTTTATGCCAGGAAGTGCCCTCTCTGTTGACAGGGTAGATGCCCCATTGTTTGCCAGGTATGTGCCCACTCTGTTGCCAGTAAGCCCCCATTGTTTGCCAGGGTAGGGTAGCACCCATTGATAGCCAGTAGTGCCCCCTCTGTTTTGACAGGTAGATGCCCCCATTTGTTGTGCCAGGTAATTTGCCCCCATTGTTTGCCAGGTAGAAGCCCCCATTGTTTGCCAGGTAGTGCACCCTCTGTTGACAGGTAGATTCCCCCATTTTTAGACCAGGTAGTGCCCCCTCAGTTACCAGGTATTGCCCCCGTCTGTTGACAGGATAGATGCCCCACATTGTTTGCCAGTTAGTGCCCCCACTGTTTCCACGTAGATCCCCCATTGTTTGCCAGGTAGACCCCCCAATGTAGCCATGGTAGTGCACCCTCTTTGCCAGTAGTGCCGCCCTCTGTTGCCAGTAGATGCCCCCGAATTGTTTGCCATGAATGCCCGCCATTGTTTTTGCCAGGAAGAGCCCCTCCCTCTGTTGACAGGTAGATGCCCCCTATTTGTTTGCCAGAAGACCCCCCATTTAGCCCAGGTAGTGTCCCCTTCTGTTGCCAGGTAGTGCCCCGCAATGACTTTGCCAGGTAGTACCCCCCAATTGTTGCCAGGTAGTGCCCCCCTCTGCCACGTAGTGCCCCCTCTGTATCCAGGTTCGACCCCCCCCCATTGTTGCCAGGCAGAGCCCCCCTAAGCTTAATAAGAAAAATAAAATAAAAAATAAGTCACTTCGCCTCACCAGGCTCCTGCAGCTCTGGACATCTCCACGGCCGATCTCGCTCAGCCGACGCATGGGAAGTGAGTGCAGCCTACGCGCTCTCCCCCTGCGACGCTGAACTGTATGTACGGTGCCACACGTGGCGCCGTTCATACAGCGGGAAAGGGAGGAGGGGAACGAGTCCCTCCCAAGCCTCCTCCCTGCACAGCGAGACTCCGGGCGGGTGAAGCGGGCGCAGCGGCGTGTGCGCCCCCTCCAGCCCACTCAGCGGCCAGCATCTTCTTGTGTTACCATAGTGAAGGACTCACCCTGCTCCTGACAACAAGACGGCCAGGGGGCGGCGGCGGCCGGGCATACGAGCACAACAGCTGGGCTCTACAGGCGGCAGTTCAGTGACGAGATAAGTACAGGCTCCTGCCACGAAGACCTGCTGCATGATACAGTGCCTGCTGAGTACAGGCCCATGTAGAATCTATTAAACTTTGTGTATTTGCGCAATGGCCATGGGCTCCCTGTAAAGGAAGCCCGGACTTCAATTTCAGCGGGGAGATTTTCGCCGTGGTGGCGGGACATGGACCGCCGATTGGCCGGGAAAAGGTCCCCGCCAAAAGCGGGAGGTTGTTATCTATAGGAAGAATGAGGTAAGTTTATTTGCCCCCTGTAGGTAGATTGGTGGATATATATATGGCCCCTGTAGGTAGGTAGATAGGTTCATATGCCACCTGTAGGTAAATAGGTAGGTATATATGCCCCCTGTAAGTAAATAGATAGGCATATGCCTCCCTGTAAGTAGGTAGGTATATATGGCCCCTTTAGATGGGTAGATTTAAATGTCCCCTATAGGTAAATAGGTAGGTCTATAGGACTCCAGGAGGTAGGTAGGTATATATGTAAAAAACAAATCACAGAAAGGAAAACTGACTCCCTTTTGTGGACGAATTGAAAAATTGTATCTGTGACTTCAGGTATATATGTCCTCTGTAGGTAGATAAATAGGTATTCAAGCCCCTGTAGATGGTAGATATATATGCCCCCTGTAGATAGCTATGTGTATATGCCCCCTGTAGATGGTAGATATATATGCCCCCTGTAGATAGCTATGTGTATATGCCCCCCTGTAGACTGGTAATATTATGGCCCCCAGTAAATAATCAAGTGCATGACCACTTTTGGAGATTAATAGGCCGCCTTTGTACTAAAAAAATTAAGAAATGATACTTACCTCTCCCTGCTCCCCCAATGAGCAGCTTGTTACAGGAGCTAGTGTCCGGCGTGAGTGACGTGACGTCATTACGCAACCTGTGCTGGGACACTGCTCCTGACATCTCCTAGGCGAGGAGCCTAGGACCTAAGCCCTAGGCTTTTGACCAAGGAGACACAGCAGCACAGAAGGCATGATAACATGGCCGTATCACATCTCCTGTACTGCCGCACACTGCATCAAATTGGTCTGCATGGCTGTCGTCTCAGAAAGAAGCCTCTTATAAAGAGGATATACAAGAAAGTCTGCAAACAGTTTGCTGAAGACAAGCAGACTAAGGACTTGGATTACTGGAACCATGTCCTGTGCTCTGATGAGACCAAGATAAACTTGTTTGGTTCAGGTGGTATCAAGCGTTTTTGGTGGCAACCAGGTGAGGAGTACAAAGACAAGTGTGTCTGCCTACAATCACGCATGGTGGTGGGGGTGTTATGATTTGGGACTGCAATAGTTGCTGCTGGCTGAGGTAAAGCTACAGTCATTGAGGGCACCATGAAGTGCCAACATGTACTGAGGACATCCCTGGAAGCAAAGCATGAATCCCCACCTTTCTGGGCCGTGCAGGGCAGTATCCAACATTATAACGACCCCGACACACCTCCAAGATCGCCCACTGCGTTGCTAAAAGATAATGAGGGTAAAAAAGGTGCTTTACTGGCCAAGCGCACCAGACCTAAACCCTAACTGAGCATCTGTGGGTCCTCCTCAAACAAAGGTGGAGGAGCGACAAGGTTCTCTAACATTCCACCAGCTCCGTGATAGTCGTCAGGAGGAGGGAAGAGGATTTACCAGTGGCTGCAACCTGTGAAGCTCTAGTGACCTCCATGCCCAGGAGAGTTAAGGCAGTGCTGGGAAATAATGGTGGACACCCAAAATATTGAGACTGTGAGCACTATTTGTCCATTGTCACTTAGAGGTGTACTTACTTTTATTTTCACTTACGGGTGTATTTACTTTTATTGTCACCTAGGGTTGTACTCACTTTTGTTGTCACTTAGGGTGAACTCACTTTTTGTTGTTCACTTGGGGTCGAACTTACTTAGTTGTCACGATTGGGGAGTAACTGACTTTTTTTTTTTTTTTTTTGTTGTCACTTCGGGGTCTACTCACTTTTGTTGTCACCTGGGGTGTACTTACTTTTGTTGTCACTTAGGGATGTACTCACTTTTGTTGTCACTTGAGGGTGTACTTACTTTTATTATCACTTAGGGGTGAACTTACTTTTGTTCTCACTTAGAGGTGAACTTACTTTTATTGTCACTTAGGGGTGTCCTCACTTTTCTTGTCCCTTAGGGGTGTCCTCACTTTTATTGTCACTTAGGGGTGTACTCACTTTTGTTGCCATTTAAGGGGTGTCCTCACGTTTGCTGTCAGGGGTGTCCTCACTTTTGTTGCCAGCGGTTTAGACATTGATGTCTGTGTTGCGTTATTTTGAGGACACCCCATCCCCCTGTGATACAAGCCGGGCACTGACTACTTTACATTGTATCAATCTTCAGTGTTGTCCCAGGAAAAGATATAATACAATATTTACAGAAATGTGAGGGGTGTACTCACTTTTGTTGTCACTTAGGGGTGCACTCACTTTTGTTGTCACTTAGGGGTGCACTCCCTTTTGTTGTCATTTAAGGGGTGTACTTACTTTTGTTGTCACTTAGAGGTGTCCTCACTTTTGCTGTCACTTAGAGGTGTACTCACTTTTGTTGTCACTTAGGGGTGTCCTCACTTTTGTTGTCACTTAGGGGTGTACTCACTTTTGTTGCCAGTGGTTTAGACATTGATGTCTGAGTTATTTTGAGGACACCGCATTCCCCTGTGATACAAGCCGGGCACTGACTACTTTACATTGTATCAAAGTGTCAGATCCTCAGTCCCATGAAAAGATAGAATATTTACAGAAATGTGAGGGGTGTACTTACTTCTGTGAGCTCCTGTATGTATATACATAATATAATATACATATTTGTTAGCTTTTCTATGTATTGATAGGTGTTGGGGAGCTGGCTCTATCCCTCTAGGAGGCCACAAGCTGTAGGTTGAGCCTTCGCTTCCTCTCGGGATGTGTCCTTCCAGTAATTTATGGGGAATCGGTGGACACAATTTTGGAGATCAATATCTCGGGACATTTTCAGATGAGTTATAGTAAAGTTGTGACCATTCCGTGGAGCGGGGAGAAAATGTGGCTGAGATGATGTGACTTCCCCGGAGAGGGAGTCGGGGCCCCGGGATGCAATGGCCCGCTGCTGTCCAGAGGATAATTGAGGCGCGGTGTAAATCTTTCTACATATGTTTGTCATTACACTCAGAATTTAGAGCGCACATTTATCAGCCCTGATGTAAATAGTGTTTATGGGTCAAATTAGGTTCACAAACCTTTTTAAAACTGATTTAATTTGTTGAGGCAACAAGTCGGAGGAACGTGAAGAGGAGATTGCATTAAGATGCCTGGTGGCTCCACAGGAACATGGAATCATTGGGCAACCAGCATGCAGATTAAAAACATGTGGCCCATACAAGCCGAGGTGCAATGACTGATGGGCAAATACTACATTTACCTAGTTCCAATACTGACGTATCACACCATACTCGCTGCTCTACCCCATGTTGCCGGCTCTGACATAGGACATAACCCAAAATATTAGAAGAACCTACTACATGACCAATGTTCTGAGATGTCTAAGAGGCTCCAGACCTCTGGTACTCTCCGGGAGGAGATGGCAAATCTGGGCACCCCATAACTTCTCCTAACAAGTCACATGTTCCTATAGTCAATGTGGTCAAAAGTTAACTAATTTTCAACAAGGACCACATCAACAATATGTTTGCCCTCAAGGGGCTATTGGAGGTTGGATAGGATGCCCGGGTAGGACTGAACAGAGCGATGTGGAGTTCACTGGAGTTTAAAATCCAAGATGGCGCCAAAGGAATAGTGGAGAGCCCACCTTTCTGCAAGGACCATTGGAGGTTGGATAGGGTGCTTGGGTAGGGCTGGACTGAGCGATGTGGAGCTCACCAGAGCTTCAAATCCAAGATGGCGCCCAAGGAATAGTGGAGAGCCCACCTTTCTGCAAGGACCATTGGAGGTTGGATAGGAAGCCTGAGTAGGGCTGGATGGAGCGATGTGGAGCTCACCAGAGCTTCAAATTCAAGATGGAATAGTGGAGAGCCCACCTTTTTGCAAGGACCATTGGAGGTTGGATAGGGGCCGGGTGGGCTGGACAGAGAGCGATTTTGGGGTCCCAGACTTTTAATCCAAATGGCCCAAAGGAATAGTGGAAAAGCCCACCTTCTGCAAGGCCATTGGAGGTTGGATAGGGGTTGGGGAGGGCTGGAAATGAGCGATTGGAGCTCACCAGAGCTTCAAATCCAAAATGGCACCCAAAGGAAGAGTGGAGACCCCCTTTCTCAAGGACCATTGGAGGTTGGAAAAGGGTGCCTGATAGGGGGGGGCGGACGAGTGGGCTCACCCAAACTTTTAAATTCAAGATGGGGCCCCCGGAATAGTGGAGAGCCCCCCTTTTTTCAGGACATTGGGTTGGATAGGTGCAGGGGGAGGGGGTGGACTGAGCGATTGGACTCACCAGAGCTTCAAATCCAAGATGGCACCCAAGGGAAAAGGGAGAGCCCCCCCTTTCTGCAAAGGGCCATTGGGGTTGAAGGGTCTTTGGGGAGGGGTGGGCTGAGCATGTGGAGTCAGCAGAGCTTCAAAACCAAGTGACGCCCAAGGGGGAAAAGGGCGAGCCCCCTTTCTGCAAAGGGCCATTGGGGGTTGTTTAGGGTCTGATAGGGCTGGACGGGGGAAGGAGCTAACCAAAGGGTTCAAAATTTAAGTGGCGCCAAGGAATAGGGAGAGCCCCCCTTTTTGCAAGGACCATTTGGAGGTTTTAAAGGGGACATGGGTAAGGTGGACTGACGATGTGGAGCTCACCAGAGCTCAAATCCAAGATGGCGCCCCAAGGAATGTGGAAGCCCACCCTGCAAAGGGGCATTGGGGGGTTGGAAGGGGCCGGTAGGGCTGGACGGAGCGATGTGGAGCTCACCAGACTTCAAATCCCCGATGCACCAAAGGAATAGTGGAGAGCCCACTTTCACAAGGACCCTTTGGGGTTGGTTTTGGGGGCCTGGGGAGGGCTGGACAGAGAGCAAAAGTGGAGCTCACCAGAGCTTCAAAACCAAGTGGCGCCAAAGGGGTAGTGGAACCCCCCTTCTGCAAGGACCTTTGGGGGTTGGATAGGGTGTTTGGTAGGTGGATGAGCGATGTGGCTCACAGAGCTTCAAATCCAAGATGGCCCCAAAGGAAAGTTTCCCAGCCCCCTTTCTGCAAGGACCCTTTGGGGGTTTGGGAAAAGGGTCCTGGTAGGGCTGGTGGAGCGTTGGGGCTCACCAGAGCTTTAAAATTTAAAATGGGAAAAGTGGGAAAACCCCCTTTTTGCAAGACCTTTTGGGGGTTGGATAAAGGGGCCGCGTGGGTGGACAGAGAGCATGTGGTCTCACTAAGCTTCAAAAACCAAGATGGCGCCAAAGGGAAAAGTGAAGAGCCCACCTTTCAAAAGGCCATTGGAGGTTGGGTAGGGTGCATGGGTAGGGGACTGAGCGATGTGGAGCTCACCAAGCTTTAAATCCAAGATGGGGCCCAAAAATGTGGAGAGAAAACCTTTTTTGCAAGGAGCATTGGAGGGTTTTTTGGGGGCCGCGTGGGCTGGACAGAGAGCGATGTGGATCTCACTAGAGCTTCAAATCCAAGATGGCGCCAAAGGAATAGTGGGAGCCCCACCTTTCAGCAAGGCCTTGGAGGTTGGGTGGGGCCTGGGTAGGACTGGACAAGAGCATTGGAGCTCACCAAGTTCAAATTCAAGGGCCCCAAAGGAGTGGAAAGCCACCTTTTTAAGGACCCTTGGAGGTTGGATTTGGTGCATGGGGAGGGTGGACGGCGATGTGGAGCCCCCAACTTTAAATCCAAGATGGGGCCCAAGGAATGTGGAAAGCCCCCTTTCTGCAAAGGGCCATTTGAGGTTGGATAGGAAGCCTGAGTAGGGCTGGACGGAGCGATGTGGAGCTCACCGGAGCTTCAAATCAAAGATGGCGCCCAAGGAATAGTGGACAGCCCAACATGCTGAAAGTAGCATTGGAGGTTGGATAGGGTGCATGGGTAGGGCTGGACGGAGCGATGTGGAGCTCACCGGAGCTTCAAATCAAAGATGGCGCCCAAGGAATAGTGGAGAGCCCACCTTTCTGCAAGGACCATTGGAGGTTGGAAAGGGTGTGAATTGGAAAGGAGCATTGGAGCTCACCCCGGAGTTCAAATCAAAGATGGCGCCCAAGGAATGTGGAGAGCCCCCTTTTGAAGGACCCTTGGGGTTGGTAGGGTGCCTGAGTGGGGGACGGAGCATGGGAGTCACCCAAACTTCAATCCAAATGGGCCCAAGAATGTGGGGAGCCCACCTTTCGTACCAGACCTAGTCCATTCCGACCAGAGCATTTAGCTTTAAAAATTACTGTAGTCCATTCCCGGAGCAAATACTTGAGCCATAAAAATGTGGCACCCTTTAAAACTTTTTGTAGATACACTTGTTCCTGTAATCCAGGGGTGTCAAACTAACTTTTACAGAGAGTCACATCAGCAATATGTGAATGTGTAGACCCCAAACCCAATTGGCGCCCCACTTCCGCATGCGCCACTGTCTCTGCCGAGCGCTGGCTGCATTCTCCAAGGAAAATGGAAGACCCACCCTTCTGCATCCAGAATTTGTCCATTACTGTCCCCTATGCCCAATCTCTCACGAGTCACATAAAATGACATGGCGGGCTGAATTCGGTCTATGGGCATTGAGTTTGACAGGGGCTGTAGTCCATTTCCCAACCAGATGCTAAGGCATTTTTGGGTCATATGCATGAGCCGACAAATCCGGGCCCCTACATCCTGACCAGGAAATGAGAGACTGAAGCTGTAGAGCTGCCCACAGCCTGAACAGAAATGAGAGCCTGTGAGTAGAAGCCCCACCTGAACAGGAAATGGGAGCCCTGAACTGTAGAACTGCCCACACCCGAACAGGAAATGGAGCCCGAACGTAAACTGCCCACAGCTGAACAGGAAGTGGGGGCCCCATGCTGTAGAACCACCCCCAGCCTAATAGGAAATGGAGCCTGAAGCTGTTAGCCCCCTAAGCCGAACAGGAAAGGTGGGCTTGAAGAGGAAAAAAAACCCCCCCACACCTGAACAAATTTGTGGGGGGGCTGCAGTTTTAAACCCCCCCCACACCTGAACAGGGAAATGGGAACCTGAAGCTTAGAACCACCCACAGAGGAAAAAAGGAAGTGGGAGCCGAAGCGTAGAACCACCCCACCTGAAAAGAAAATTGGAACGTAAGGACTGGGGAGAGGAACCGCCTACACCACTAAAAATTTTGCAGTGCCCAACACTCACAGCTTCAAATAGCCGCTGATGTCCCCATGCATAGGCAGCTAAAACAATCCCAGTCCAAGTCCTTGTCAAAAAGTTGCCCTATTACTGGAACTAATCTTTTTGTAACAGAAGTAATACATTCCGCACAGGTTACTTCCTGCTCCCACATTCAAGGCGGAAAGAGGGAACACTCAGTTCTTGAACTTGTCTTCCAAAACCAATTGGGCATTCCCAAACTGTTTTGGATCACCCACCCACTCCCCAAGAAAAAGAGGGCACCAACCCACTTCGGGGGGCCTTTTAAAATACTTCTGGTTTACCTGACAATCCCTCAATCTCCAAAATTGTGACATTTCAGCTCAGCCCCCCCACTCCCGGGGTGTCCCAAAACTTCTAATATTGGGTAAAGTTTGCAAAAGTCGCAACCCCGTTTTGTGGTCATTTGTGGGGTTTTCCCTCGGGAAGTATGCAGCTCCCCATCCAACTCTGGGCTAAAACCCCCTCCCCCCCTTTGGGCCCCGCAGTGCCCCAAATTCCCTCTCAGCCGCTTTACCAGTTGCAGAAATATGATTGGATATGGACTGAGGGCTCAAGTCGGGTGAGGCATGGACCCATATTTTTGATTTGCTTTTCGCCTTCCTCTAAACAACCCAAATAAAGGGCCCGGAGGTCAGATCCAGCCTGCCACATCATGTTATATGGCCCTCAAGAGCTCGGACACAGTAAGCAGGGATGGACAAGGTCTGGACGCAGAAGGACCATCTCTCCACTCTCCTAAGAGGATGCAGCCAGCAAAGGGAGCGGGCAGCATCTTTTTTTGGTGAATCCCGATCTCTCTTTAGAATTTAAAAAAAAATTTTAGATTCTTTGTTCAATGTTTTGATCAAAAAAAGCTTAAGCCACCCCCGGTTTTTACCGGATTCAAGGGGGTGGGCAAATCTATTTAACCTCTCACTTTTTCAAATTCAAACTTGTATTTGGTAACAGACCCCATTCCGGGAGAAAAATAAAAAAAAGCACCAACCCTTTCAAACCCTACTGCCTGATATAACACCTTGGAGGGGGGCGGGGGCAAGGAACCCAAAAAAGGGGGCTCCCTTCCTCCCTATATGAATTAAAAAGATATAGCAAAAAAAAGTTTAAATTCGCACAAAAAAACATTTCTGAAAAACACAATGGAACCTGGGGGCCGCTTGCAGGGTTTTGGGGATATTATTCAAACGGGTTTCCTTTTTCCCGTGGCACACCCGCAAAAGGCATATACAGGAAAATTCCCCAAAAACATTTATCATCTACAATCTGAAAAAAACTTTGAGATTTTAGGAAAAGGATTAAAAAATGTTTAAGGGCCCCCCCCCGGCTTACAACGGGATTTCAAGGCGGGGGGCCCTTTTTTTTTACCCTCAGTAGTTTTTAA